>JAQGCM010000994.1:0-18358 GCA_034699705.1 Hymenaphorura dentifera
AATTAATTTTTGTGTTGGATTTGATGATAATTTAAAGACTATTTTTTTGCCAAAATATTGCTCATCCTAATTCCAAATATTGCAAGCGAAACCAGTTTTTAGTGAGATTTTGCATAATTTGCATGTTTAAGTTTTAGAAATATGCGAGCGAGCGATCCGCTGTGCGCTAATCGTAATTACAGTGATACTAATCAGTTAATCAGGTTATTGCAATCGGTAGCAATTTTTGGGAAATTTAACAAAATCTCTGATGCACGCAGCTAAGCGATTACGAAAGTTGTAGTCTGTAATCGTCTGAAATCGTTCCGTAGTCGATTACAATTTATGCGGTAATCTGGCCATCACTCACTGACTGTAATTCATGACTACATTTGGAAATGAGCTGATTTGTTACGGAACGGAAATTTTGCGCATTTGTAAAGTAATCGTTTTTGCAAAATTCCAAAAAGCAGTGATTGTTGCAAACTTCAGTACTGGAACAATTAAATTTCTAAAAAATTAAGAATTTTGATTATTCAAAATCTATGTGAAATTGCTTTGCATAGAGACTAGGATTGAATTGAGTCCTCGAGTTTCAAATACCCGCACCCGTAGCAAATGTAAACATTCCAATTCCAAAACTGCACTGCATCTTCATCTCTTGTCTGTCATTTGCAGCGTTTGCAACAATTGGACAAATTTTTCAGGTTTTTGTGTCTACATCGAGAAGCTAAAGTGGTCATTGTTGGCCACAACAACAATTGAAAATGTTGAGAAAGTGTTTCTTGTGTGATTGTGAAGTTGAAGAAGATCAGTTTTCATGTCTGACCCCAACGCAAATTCAATTTTTACTTCGTGGAATTCTGGGAATTCCCCAGTGGGGAAATGCACTTCAATTCGAGATTCTTCAACAAGTTTGCTACTGTGGTGAGTGTTTGGTCAAGATTTTAAAATTGGAGCAAAGAATGAACAAGTTGGAAAGACTGGAGAAAAAAATTGTTCAAGAAAAAGCACAAATCAAGTCTCAATTAAAAGAAGGATGTCATCAAAGTGATCGGAATAATTCAACCAGCGAAAGTGCGAGAAAACCAGTAGGAATGTTGCAGAAACTTCGTCAAGAACTGGTGAAAGGTGAACAAAAGAAATTATCACATTTTCAATCAATAAAACTGAACTTTAAAGTCAAAAATAAAGACAATTGGTATTTTCCAGAACTTGAATTGGAGCCATCCTATCAGGATTTACGGTCAAATCCTGAAATTTTGGAAACGAAAGTTAACTGCAGCTCTAGGACTCCAGAAGGAGGAAGTCAAATTAGTAAAATGCTGAATGTTCGCAGGAAGCGTCCAAGATTTGACAGCAGCCGTAACGAAATCTGTCCAGATTCCGAAGAAGGTGTTGGCGACGACGATCCTAGTTCAGAAAATTCATCGGCAGTTTTCAATAAAATTGCGGAAGTGCAAGAACGATCTTCAAGTGAATCTTCAGGTACACGTCCAGCAGAGCACAATCTGGACTTGTTCCAGTTCCAGCTGAGATCTATTTAACTTTTCCAAATTTTAAAGTATATTTTTTATATCGCTTTTCAGAAATTTCATCAGCCCGAACTAGACGCTCCAAAACTCGTGCAAAGGATAAAATCGCAAAGACTATGACTACAAAAGCAGACATTCTGGCAGTCAGCAAAACAAATGCGGCACAAACATCGAGGCCGAAACCGACCAAAAAATCCCCGAAAAAGACCCCTGTTCGGGAGCGCCAGGATTTCGCAGTGGATCCATCGAGCTGGTGGATGCAACCTAAGCCTTGCGAAATTTGTGGCAAAGTCCTCAGCAACAATCGTTCTTGGAAAAATCACGTCCAACTCCTTCACTGTGCCCAACCAAAGTTTCGATGCTCAGAGCCCGGCTGCGATTTCGGTTGTCAGAGCCAATATGGTCTGAATCGACACACGGCGGGTCACGTCAATGCAAAAGAATTCGAGTGCGAGTACTGCATCAAAACTTTCAACACTGAGCAGCATTTAAAAGTTCACATGCGAATCCACACTGGAGAACGGCGCTACCAGTGCCAATTTTGTTCTTGGAAATTTCTGACTTCTACGCATAAGCGACTCCATCAGAAAAATTGCAAACCCCAGCCGACAAAAGTCAAACCAACAGCAACAGCGACAACAGCTGTTTTCAGTTAATTTTTGTAAAGTTTATTACTTTATTTGCGCAGACTTAAAATTTGTCATAATTCGTTCAAAGCATCAGAAACAGTCTTAACAGTTTGGTGAGGGAGCCAAGCATTCCTAGAGTCAGACTCTAAAAACGGATCAGTGGTCAAAATCTCCAGATTTTCAACGCAGCTGTGGACCTCCAATTTAAAAGCGTGAAGGTACATTCGGTTGGGCTCAGTGTCCGCTTTGTAACTGTAAGTGAAGTCGCCAACAATGACGTGACCAATCGAGCAACAATGGAGTCGCAGTTGGTGTCTTCGACCAGTGATTGGGCGGAGGAGGACCTTTGTTGCTGGAGAATCGTAGCAAATTCCTCGCTCTAGGACCTGGAGTCTGGTCTCGGCGTTTCTGGAATTTTTTGAACAATAGGGCATCGAGTTGGTGGCCATTTTGTGAGTGTGTCCTTCGCGAGTGTCTTCACCTACTTTTTCAGTGATTTTGTAGTCGTCTTTGGACAAATGGCCTCGGAGAATGGCCAAGTAGTACCTAAAATCGACTATGTGTTACATTCAAATATTTGCAGAAAAAATCGTACTATTTTGTGATTTTTTTTTGCTAATTTCTGTACAAACTTTTTGGTTTTCCTTTGCTGGAAAGCGTTGTTGGCTGCAGTGCAAGCAGTTTTGTTTTTTGCAATGCAAAGAACCCCACTTGTGGAATAGTCGAGTCGGTGTGTGAAATAAAATCTGAATGGAAGACTTTGGTTGGCCAGTGCTGGAAATTGAGCTGCTAATTGACTTTCAACAGAATCTGCAAAATTGCAAATGTGCAAGTGAACGTGAGAATTAGACACAAATTATTTAATTAATTGACAAATCAGGCACTAATTTTGGACTGCAATTTTAGTGCTAAATTTATTTGTAATTAAAAATACCTCTGGATCGATCTAAATCATTCATGACAAGGTCTGCACGTTTGTTGACAACAATAAAATTCTCGGATTCGTAGAGAAGCTCAAGTGGCTGTGGCTGCGGCTTCGGCTAGAATTTTGAAAATTAAATATTTTAGCAAATTGCGGATAGCTCATCGCTAATCTAGCTCTAGCCCAATTTTTGCTCCTTTAAAATATAAATGAATTATTTATGGAAAAACAAGTATTTTTTCTTACCGAAACGCCAAAGCTGTCAATTTGGTCAATTTGTGACATTTTATTTTTTCATTTGATCATACAAAATGCATAATTTTGCAAATAATATGCCAAGTTTGCAACTCAAAAACTACTTTGCGTTTGATTTTGGTGAACATTATTTTTTGGCAAAGCTTTTCTTCTCAAAGTTTCCCAAGCTGCTGCTGTTTGGACTCGGTGGAAGTGCGGTAGTCGCGCAGATTTTAAAAGCGGCAGAGCCGAACCGGGCAGTGAAATTTTTGTTTTGCGTACAGCATAAATATTCAAAATTGATGCTTTTATAAGTTAATTTCACAATCAAATAGAGAGCTAAATTTGCAAAATAAAAATGAAATTAATCAGTAGTTGATGACAGCAAGTGACGAGTGCTGAGTGCTGACGAATGAGAGTGCAGTGAGGGTGATAAACTAAAATATTTGACTCGTTATTTATTTTCCCACCGTACCGTTTTGAAAAGAAATTAAAAATTATTACCCGTTTCAAAATGCCAAGAATCCAACAGTTATTGGTCTTGCATCGAGGAGCAAGAATGAATTTTGGCCAATTGAAGAGGTACGTTTGAAACGTTTGTAATCTAAGAATGTCTATTTAGAATTTGCAATTTGAAATGTACATACTTCGACAAATTGTTCAATTTCGAAGTTAAAAAATCCTTCAATCTTCTTGTTTTTGACGTTACTTTTCAAATTTCAAAGTTGTAGAATTGGACAACAATGGAACATTGTTGGTGGTGTGGAAAGACGACTGTATTCGGATGACGGAGAGAAGGACAAGTGTGCCCCTTCAGGGGCAGCCCCAGTTGCAGAGGATGGTGAAGGCACCAAGAGTCCTAGCGGAAGGGTCAGCAATCCTGCTAAGAAAAAGTTAAATGACCTACTCAAGTCCATTGTTGAGGTAACTCCAATGTCCAATTCCAATCATTTTACGAAAATTCATGTCAATTATTGCAGAAAAATTAACGAAAATAACGAATGCAATTTTTAAATTCCTTGAATACCAGGATTCTGGCAAGTTGACGAGTCGGGAGAAACCTAAATTAGCCACGAAGGACTCAAAGACATTCGAAAAAATTGGATTGCAATTGGCTGGAAATTCTAGGAAGTCAAATATAGAGAAGTCACTGGACAAATCAGAGAAAGACAAGAAAGAGGAGGCTGATACTGCCAAGTCTGAAAAAATTGCAAAATCTCTTGGCCCGGATGCGGCAGAAAGTTTAAGTAAGTCAAGAATTCAGCATACTTGAGCAACGTTTTGTTCAGTTTTGAATTTTGGACAATAATTGATCTAAATTTTGATGAATTTAGCTCCTGAAATGATCTCGGCCGTCAAAAAAGTAGCTGGTGCATTGAAAGGAGACCCAGAGGTGACTGAAACGGAGTTAGTTCAAAAACTGAGGGCTCAGAACGCTAAGGTCAACATGAGGTTCGTTTGACCTTCAAAAAATCTGATGTATATGAGAAATATGAGAGGTCCTGACCATGACCAATTTGTTCTCCTGACCAGTGACCTTTTCGTCGGCATGAAAATTGACCGTTCTGGAAAATCAGGACCCTCGGACACTCCAGCTCCTCCGGCCTCAAGATTTGGAGAAAGTCGAAGTCAATACGTTCGCAAACAGTTCAGTGAACCAGGGCGACAGCGACCCACGTTTGGTTCAAGGCCAGGGTCAGGATCAGGTCAAAGGCCAGATGACCGAGATCGCGATCGCGATCACGACCAATCGCGCCAAAGACGTTTGCCATCACAATACGCCACCGCTGGACTTTTTCAATCAAAGCCACTTGGGATTTTCTCTGCCAAACCTAAACTTCCACCACCCCAAGTTCCTACGTTGAAAACTTGGGATGCGTTGCAAGAGAAAGAGATGAAGTTTGCAGTGACTCATCCGCCGGCCAATGGATTTGAAGAAATGATTTTGTGGACAGAGACTGGAAGACTTTGGAAGTTTCCACTTGACAATGAGCAAGGTAAGTACTCGCATCGTTTTGCACCAATTTATGCTCCCCCCACCCCCGCTAGAGGAAAATTGCGGTTCCGACTTTAAAGAAATCTCATGCCATTTTCGCTTTTGACTTCAGGAATTGAAGGAGCAGACATTGGATTTCAAGAGCACGTGTTCCTAGAACCCCACCTGGAGCCTTGGTGCCCAAAGAAGGGCCCAATTCGACATTTCATGGAAGTCGTTTGCACTGCTCTAGCTAAAAATTCATATTTGAGTGCTCAGGAGAAGAGAGAGTACATTGATTGGTATCATAATTATTTCCAAGAGAAAGCAACAATTGTGAAGGAAGTTGGAGCTGGGACCATCGGATAACGTGTTCAACGACAACAATAGTCATCAAAATCTACCCAACATACATGACTATAGCCACACTCCAGTTCCCGTTTTACGTGTTTTTTGAGCAAACTTAGTTTTAGTTTACAATTATTTAAAATTTGAGCATTGTTGTTTTCCAAGCAATAAAGTTCATCGAAGTTCAGAACGAATACAGGATTTATTTACAGCATAATATTTTGTACGTTTGCAGTTGAAGTCTATTGTTGTGGTTGTGGAGAGGTGTCCAGGTTTTCAGAGATTGGGTGGGGTGCCGGGTGGGGGAGGGGGGGGGGCAACAATGGCTGTCGAATTGGTCACACTGGGGGTATCTGCTGAAGTGCATGTTCAATTTTGACTGGCTCAATGTGTCCAAGGTAAACCATCCAAATATAAAGGAAAAACGTGAGAGCCTTTGCCAAAGGAACTAGCAAACTTTGGAACAAAACTAAAAATCCAAGTCCATACATCAAACCCATGAATGAGTATCCAATCATGTACTCTGTTCTTAAAAATCCAACTGGAACTTTGATGTCACTCAAACTAAATTGCTCCTTGCTTCGTCCCACCCCCACAACACTGAAAAATTCTTGTTCATTTTCTCCGCGATTTTCAAGGCGATGACCATGGCCAAGCTGAATTCCAGGGTCTGCGTCTGGAATGGTCAAGTTCTTAGAATCGAATTCTTCAGCTGCTGCTGCTGCTGCTCTGTCCAAACTGGTCGCCTTTGTAGTTGAATCTCGAAGAATTGCAGAAATTATAAACACGAGTAGCAAGAGATTCTCAGAACACCACATTTTTGACAAAAATTTGAAGGGCTAACTTAATTTTTGTTTGGATCTGGTTGGAGCCAAATTTGGTCGATGAGGATGACTGAGCAGAGCAACCATGAACATGAACTATAATTTTTCAAAGCAAACAAATTTTAAGCTAAAAATAAATTTCAAAATAACAGTACCAAATGATTTCCCGTTTTTTTTTCGGTTGTTGAATTCTACAAGAATTTCCGCTACTTGTGCTTAATTTCATTTCTAGGGCAGGCTAAGGCTGCCTTCGAGGGCTTTTCACTCATCAGCGTTGCGTTTAGAAAAATGTAATAAAAAATTCGACTAGAATTTCAACTCAACGTAGATAAATGCATTTATTCCTTGTCCCTTAGAAATTTATATCTTAACAACAGTTTTGCTAGTAAAAATTGTCAAAAAAATCAAGTTGACTTGTACAATACGAACGACAGACTCCTTGAAGTGACTTACGACTAAGACTTAATTCAAACAGCTAATTAATTAGCTTGAACAAGAAGCTTGCTTGAAGCACCAACAACGGCTTGTGATGAAAAATTAAACTAATTGACTTAGACTTAATGATATTAAATGCAACTGCAACTGCACAACTGCATCACTGCACAACAAAAAGCACCAAAAATTAAACTAATTGACTTAGACTCATAATGACATTAAATGCAACTGCAACTGCGTCACTGCATCTCTGCATAGCACAACAAAAAGCACCAATCTTGTGCACAAATTGCTGCTTAATAAATTCAACCAGTATGACTTGAAGATTTTGAAATATAATTAACTAAATTAACCTAAGTTGCGTAACTTTGCAGTTGAAGGCGTGGCCTTGCCTTGGGCTTGGCCTTGGTGATGGACGGTGCTTGTGACTAAGGCTAGTGTGGGTGTCGGAGTCGAAGTTTGCAGTAGCGATTGCGATTGGTGTCCTTAACTTAACTAATTTTGCAAATTTGATTCAAATTTGTTTTGTTGCAAGTCCTGTTTCTGCACCAACTGTGGCTGCTGCGGCACCTCGTCCAGACCCAGGAAATGATTGAATGCAGCCAATTGTTGAGCCTGCTTCTGCTCGAGATTGAAAGAAGAAGGCAATTGTTGAGCCTGACCAAGATTGAACGAAGGCAATTGTTGACCTTGGTCAGGATCGAATGAAGGTAATTCTGGGGAATGTAGAAAACTCAGAGCATGTTTTTGATAGCACCATTTCTCATGTTTCTTGAGCGCGGACGAGTCGATGAAACCTTTTGAGCACAACGAGCAAACGGCTGGTTTTTCTCCAGTATGTCTTCGCATGTGGACCGTGAGCTGACGTTTTCCCTTATAGGAGGACGGGCACAGCTCACACTTGTAATTCTTTTCAGTCGAGTGACAATGACTGACGTGGATTTTCATGTTTCCAGCAAGTTGACACCCGTAGCTGCACTGGGTGCAGTGGAGCCGAGTCTCACCCCGATGAATGGTCATGATATGATTGTGCTTGGTTTGTTTGTTGGCAAACGTTTTCCCACATTCGTCGCAGGTCAAGGACACTGGAGGACCGGGTGGCGGTGGGGGTCTTCGTCTTTTGACTTTTTTGGAGTGAGGTCTTGCGATTGGTACGCCGTTAGGGTCAAGGAGCTCGAGACGAGGCTTCTTCGGTTTCGGTTTTGGGTTCATTCGCTTCCTACGCTTCTTTTTCTTAATCTTTTTTGGAAGAGCAGCAGCAGTCGGGTCAGTAGTCTCAAGGGCTGTCAATGCCGAAGTCGAAGCTACCTCGAATCCGTTTGTCATTCCAAGTTCAAGTTTTGTTGCCGAATTTGAAGTTCCTGAAATCAAAATTGAAATAAGTGTGCGGAAATTTGGCAAAGTTTCATACCCAAATCTCAATTAGATTTAACGAGCCCTGTTTTTTACCTTCGACTCCAAGTTCATATTTGGTTGCCGGACTTGAAGTTCCTGTAATCAAAATCAGAGTGCAAAAATTCAACAAAGTTTCATAGCTAAAACTCAATTAAATTTGACGAGCCTTTGCGTTTGCTTACCATCAGTGGACTGCACATGGCTGAAAACTTGTTTCCTGGACTTCGGAGCTGGAGGAGGAATTCGGACTCTTTCGAAATTAGATTCGGCCAAAACTGACGACGAGGATGCAAGTGGAGATCCAGCGTTTTGAATGCCAACAATAGAAGCAGTGCCAGCTCCCGCTCCACTTTCGCCTTCGTTAGTGAAACTTTCTTCAAAGCTATGATTTGCTTCAACAAAGAATCTTGGGTCTAACGCAGGCTCTGAGTCTGCCTCGTCTTCGGCGTTGCGATTAGTCTCGTTGTCGCCGTTGAAGAATTCTTCCGGCTCAATGATCAGGGGATCGCTGGAAATTAGGAAATTTAGTTGTTTTGTTTGAAATTTGGCAAAATGGCAAAAGTAACCCATAAATGTTTAAAGTTGAAAGACTAAAAACTAAAAATTGCAAACTCACACTTCAATTTCGAAATATTCCACTTTAGCAATTTTTGCAGGATTGAGATCCGCATTTGAACCGATTTCTGATCCCGGATCTCCTGGAATTCCATTCAAGTTAGCTTCAGTCTCCTCCACACCCTCCTCGACATCATTGCCATCCCCAGGGTCATCAAAAACTCTAAAACTGATAACATTTATCAGGAACCTTTATTGAAAACTGAAAGCGTTTGTCAAAAATATGGGTCAAAGTCAAATTACATCATTTCAGGTTCGTCATCCTCACAAGTTGAACCAAAGGGTCCATGGGGAGTGCTACGCTGGGGCGAGTGGAGTGGATCATCTTCATCGATAGTCTCAACAATTGGACTGACTGGGTCCGATTGTTGATGATCTGTCGAAGGTTCAACACCAACACGGACATCTTCATCTTCCCACCCCTCGTCATCGTCTTCTTCACCGCTTTCACTCGAACTGCCGAGGTCTATGACGGAATTTTCTCTTGAAGATCGTTTGGAATCAGGCCCTGATTGGTTGGATGTTCGAGGACGATACTTTCGGCCGACCTGGTTTTCTTGCAATTTGGTTAACATTGAAGCGACTGAGCTTGTCTTCAAATCTTGAACGAAAAAATTAGTCAAATTTAGGTCAGGTTTCGGATGTTAGGCTAACTGCTTGAATATATGACATATATAAGATCAACAAATTTGACAAATTTTACGAATTTTACAAATTGTACCATTTATAATTTCATCTCTAAGGTCATCCATCGGGTCCTGCGCCAAATCCCGATCCCTCTCCAAAGATTTTTCATAGCTTTCTCTCAATTGTGCTTCAATTTCATACTTATGAGTCAAAACATCTTCTTCCAAAGCTTCCAACTCTTCAATAATATCCCGAACTCGAGTGATTTTATCCAAACATCGATTACAATAGTGTGTGTTTTTAAATTTATCTCGTTGAGCCTTAGTGTCCCAGTCTGGCAGTTCTAGAATATAGCTTAGAATGAATGAACAAGCTTGGGTTGGGAATTTTACCACAGAGCCTCCGACAGGAATAGTTTCGGCACATAAAAAACATTTTGGAGCACTTATGGCAGAAGTTATCTTCGTTGTACTTGCAGTCTTCAGAGTCGTCGTCGTCGTCATTGTTGCTGATTGTTGTACAAATCCAATTCTGGCTGATTGTTGTCAAAATTTTGATTGTTATCCAAATTTTGATACAGCAAAAGTACGCCGACAGGCAGTTAAGGCAAGGCAAGGTAAGGCCACAAGTCACGTACGAATTTTGAGCTTTTTAGGATAAATGCTGTCTTTTTAAGTATCACTTTGCAACAAATTTGTGACTAAATGAATTTGTTGAGCCGGAGGAAGAGGTAATATTTTGGTATGAGGAAATATGTGGAAATCCAAGGCGTAGAGGGTCGTAGTCGTATCGTGGCTTGTCGTGAGAGGGTCTAGCTAGGATAGGCAGATAGAGAAGAATAAAATTGATAAAATATTTACATCCGTCCGATTCGATGGACTGGACTGGACGAGTTGCGACACGAAGTTGGTTTTGTTGACCCGATATACGTACGTATATATATGCACCGCACTCAAAATACTCAAAAACGAATACATACGTGGACTCTCTCGTTCTCGTTCTAGGCACTTTAAATTTGAGGCAAATGTTGCGTTTGACTCAAGGACTCAGTCAGTCGTTCGTGGAATCTATGAGCCGGCAGCATATATGGGAAATGGGATGGCACATTGTATTGCTCGGCAGAATATGTGCAAAAATTGATAAGGTTTGCAAATTGCATTGCAGCAATATTTGCAATGATTGCAAAATCCGCAAGTTTGGGGTTTGGTGCTGCTTAGTGCTTAGTTTCGCTCTCAAAAAATCTCAATCAATATATTCATTCCAGTGCAGTGAATGCGAAATTGCGAATGCTAAGAGATTTCTGCGGTAGCTAAGTTTGCCGCATTGCATTTGGGGGATTGGGACATTTCATTTTTAGTTTTTGTTTTGCTTTGAATCTTTGAATATTCGAACTTGTACATATAAAGGGAAAGACATGTAATATTTGCAGATTTGCACGTAAAAAATGGTATGAATTCTAGTATTGTGTAGTGCAGAGTAATTTTTGTGCGCTTATTTGTTCTGCCTGCTAAATTAAATCCAAACATTCTGAATGCATATTGAGTAGTTTAGCCTTAGCCTGAACTAGGGGTAGCGAAAATAGCGATGGCCAGAATATTCGGTTGATCAAATAATACCCCAGCAGTAGTGGGGTATTATTGCCCCACTATTATATGATTGCCCGAATACCGAATTCGGGCAATCATCCCGGTTTAGCCGTCGACGACGGCATATACTATGTATGCAGGGATCACGAATCAGCACAATCAGCAGAGCAAGATTTTCAAGACAGTACATGAATAAAATGGTCAAAATTCTAAAAACTGCAACCAAATCAAATGTGTTTGTTGCAGTTGAATCTCTTAACTTTTATTAATAATCAACTTGTAATCAAAACTTGACCTTTAAATTAAACATGTACTATATATATATATATATATATAATATTTTCAACTTGTGGCTAACAATGCCTGTGCCAAACCTAGCCTTGCCTTAGCCAGTCATTAATACACATACACATACAAAACAATCAATTTTCTCCTCCCTCCCCCCCCCCCACAACAAGAGTACATTCATCAGTACTTTTTTTTGCACGTCCACGTGCGATCATCACAATGCGGTTTTTTTTCAGTACTATTTACATTCCTACCTAATTCCTGACCAGCCAACCGGCTAAAATGTATGCAATGCACACATTTATAAATCTTGCTCGTTCACATGTTCGCAATTACAAATATTCAACAAATACAAACTTCTAAACATGGAACAAATACGCACAAACATATACATATACATATAAAATAGTAGCAAATTTGCTAGTTTATAAAGTTCAGCACTTTAGTAAAAATTCTGCACACTGCACGTGCACGCGCAAATGCAAAAAACGAAAAAACTGAACATTTGGTATTTCAATTTTGAACCCAAAACGACTCCAAATGTCCATTTCTATTTTCAGTCCCCGAAACTCAATTAATAAATGGAAAATATATAAACGGTATTGTTTATAATACACGGTAAATTCAAACCCGCACTGAACTTGGCATCAATTTTTGCAAAGTCTGTCCTAGTCGCCATCGCCAAACTCAGGGCAAGACAAGGCAATTTTTGATGCTTTTTTCTTGGAATACATATAAATATAAATGCAAAAAAAAACTTAAAACTATGTGCACACATACAATAATGCAGTGCAGGGTGGTCCAAAAATAACTGCCTATTTTACAAGTAGTCCGTCCCTTTCGGACCACCCTGCGCCCTGCACGTGTACGTAGTACATGCCTAAATCTTCTAAATGCCTTAAATTATAAGAAACACTTAAACCACGGTATTTTGGAATATATATAAAAAACGAAACACTTCGAATGAACGGCTACGGTTTACGGTAATGAGCAAAAATTTCCAAAAGTCTATTTCAGTTTTCAGTTTTTTTTCTTTAGGATATGTGCGCGGAGCTGCAGCTTAGCTTACTTGAGGCAGTTTGTTTTGAAGGACACTTCTAGTCTACATATTCGATTGAATTGGTATGGTATAGTATTGTTGACAAGAACTCTTACTCTTATTACTACTCTAATACCCGGAATTTGGAGCATAGCATTGTTGGCAACAATGTTCCCAACAATGAGTACTGATAATTATTGGCATTGCTGCTTAAATTAACAAAAAAGTGGAAAAATACATATGTACTTATGTCATGCGAAGATCGGCTTAACTTAAATGTGGCGATTGTGATTTGTATCCTGAGTTTTGTTTTGAGATACGTTACTGTACGGAAAAATTGAGCAAACTGGGTTGACATTGTTAATTGTTATCGATTAAATTGGAAATTAACCTAATTGTTGAACTGTATTGTTGCTAAACACGAAAATATTTGGCTTGTGAAAAGTGTAGATAAATTAGTATTGAACTTGTTTGAACGTGGTTGTTTTGTGTCTTACGACTAAATGAAGGCGGACAAATAGAATTTAAAATTCTGCTAAAGTAAAGTTACATAAGAGTTCGGCTAAGATTTCGAATTCTTTTAAATGGGCTCCTAGAGTCTTTTTCCTCTCAGAAGTCTTGGAGCGCAGTGCAGCAGAGCTCTGCTGCAACGCAATGAGTGAGATTTTCAGTAACTAATAAGCGTAAAATTGGACAGTGTTTTGGCTTAGGTTTAGTCTAGTAGTCATTCGGGATGGATATGGTTTGGTTGGTGAAGTGTGGTTTTGATGGCCCCTTCTCAGAGTACACCCCCCCCCCCGGCCTGAGTGAATAGTACAAATTAGGACAGACTTTTTTTTATACACGAGGTCAAGGTCAAGGCTCAGGGGTCAAAATGGGCAAATTAAGTACGGCGACTTTAAACGGTTAACCTTAACATTAACCTAGCCATAAATTAAATCAGTTCAAGTTCAGGTGTTAGCCTGCCTAGTGCCTACTTAATGCGAAGGTAGTGCTAGCCAAGGGAGGACCTTTTTCCTATAACTTTAAATATACAGTTTTAATTTCAAATATGCTTTTGCGTAGTAGTTGTTTTCGACTAGATTTGTATCAGTAAAAAAACGCACGACGCACCGGCACACGTCGTCTCTTGTCAGTGTCAGGTTCGCCGCTCAGGTCGGTCGGTCGGTCACAAAATTCTAGGTAAGATTTTGCAATTTGCTAAGGCACTTGCCCAGTAGATCAGAATTGGAGTTCTGAGACATTTCGCTACATTCGCGAGTCGAAATTTGGCTCCAGAAATTGGCTTGGATCACTTGGATGACAGAAGTCTCGCTCTCATCAAATTGTGTGGGGATGACCTGTCGAGGTGTGGAAGGTCGGATGGGTCAAAGTCAACTCCATCGGCGTCTCTTTGTCCACTGCGGGCGTGGGGACCATGGCCTCGGCTGCGACTGCTGCGACCACGACAGGTACGACCGCTGCGGCTTGTGGAGGCGAAAGAACAGTTGGTGCCGGTGCTGCGACTGTGGGTGAAAGTATGGAGACCGCTGGTGGTGAAGGTTGATTCAGTGCTTGGCCGAGACTAACAACGTTGAAATTTTGTTGAATTTCAATCGGCGGCTCTGAGAATCCTTGAAAATATGGATGTCTTAGAGCTTCTTTTGCGGTCAAACGTTTGTCAGCGTTGACGTGTAAGAGTCCGGCCAAGAGATCTTCTCCTTGGGAACAAATGTCTGGGACGAGGGACTCCCAATTTCTTGGGGGACGAGTGGCGAAGGAATGTGACATAATTCTAGACTCACACGGCCAGTCATCTTGACTCGGAGTTCCGATAACACTAATGGAATAGACAACAATTAGATTTATGGCTGTCAATGCAACAATGGAATTTTTTAGTTTCGATGATCTTTGCTATGCCATCAGGTTTCAGGGACTTACTCGAATATTTTCTCCAGTTGATCACGCTCAGAGTTCCCTGGAAACAAAGGTCTTCGACGAAATAGTTCTGCAAAAATACAACCAATTGACCACACATCGACTGCACTCCCGTACGTTGAGTTGAGTAAAACTTCCGGAGATCTGTACCAAAGCGTCACGACCTGGAATTGTAAAAAAAAAAAAAATACGCACACATTAAATACACTGTCGAGTACAGCCGAAGCCAAATTAAATTAGGCAAAATCTACAACTTACCACAGTCGTCAACCTCATTGTGAAATCATAGACTTTGGCCAACCCAAAATCAGCCAGTTTAATTTGACCGCTTTTGGTAACCAATAAATTTTGTGGCTTTAGATCACGGTGTAGAATTCTCTGACTATGAAGAAAGTCTACTCCACACAAGATTTGAAAAGTAATGTCCTGAAAAATCAATCAAAAATCACAGCAATTAGAACTAAACCAAGATCCAAATGTTGCAAAATGAGGTCGTCCAAATCCAAATTTTCAACCAACCTTGATTCTATGAATCGTCAGTTCTTCCATCGAAACACTCTGGATATATTTTGCCAAGTCTTTCTCCACAAATTCAAAGACAAGGAAAAGGATAAGACTTTGATCACTTTGACGAGGGCCATTGCAAACGTCCAAAAATCGCACAACGTTTGGATGTTGGAATTTGTCCAGTTGACGAATGAGTGAA
The DNA here is from genome assembly GCA_034699705.1 of Hymenaphorura dentifera. Taxonomy (NCBI): domain Eukaryota; kingdom Metazoa; phylum Arthropoda; class Collembola; order Poduromorpha; family Onychiuridae; genus Hymenaphorura; species Hymenaphorura dentifera. The sequence continues at coordinate 15,055 of JAQGCM010000994.1, forward strand.
ATCTCACGTAGAATTGAGACAGGGACTCCGTCTTCATTTAGCGGTATTCGTACTTTTTTGAGCGCGACGTAGTTTGTTGGATTGTTGATTTCTCGAGCCTTGTACACAGTTCCGTAGGCCCCTATAACACGACACAAACGAAGTCCAACAATTAGAATTTCTTTATCAATTGTTAAAAAAATTTCAAATTTTGAATTTCAAGTGACGCAAAACTTACCATTCCCAACAATAGCTTCTTCTTTGTAAAGTGAACCATGAGAAGTTGGTGAGCCTAGAGTGAACACGTCAGAAAATTCAGTTCTCATGGTTGACCCTTGAAGAGCAGTTGACATTGCTCGCTGTCCCAACTAGCAGAGGCACTTTTTTCCTCCGAGCTGGACATACGTGCGTGAAGGACTTCAAGGAGCCAGGAGCGATCGATTTGCCTTACTCGAGGTGCCTTCAGTAAGAAAGACTTCAAATTTGAAGTTTTCAGGCCAAGAGTCCTTTTGTGTTCCAGCTCCAGTAGTGGCTTCAAAAAATTACTAGTTCCATGTTGACCCTTCTTCGATTCCACTCCGCGACTGGGCTGCTGCTGCCAGGCTGTGAAAGAAATACATAAAAAAGGTCAAAATTATATTCAAAATTCCATGTTCCAACATTGCAATGGAAAATTTAGAAAAGTGATTCTGTCTAGCAGCTCACAAAACGATTGGAATAAAAAGTATGCCCATTAAATTTGAGCATGTCCTTAGCTCAAAATTGATCTCAAGAAAAGGCATAAAAATCAGCAAGTGTTTGTTTACCGTTTATGCCAGTTTGCCGAACGAACAAGGTATATTCGTAAACAACGGCATCGGTATACCAAAGCAACTATGCTAAATAGGTCATCTGTCAACTCATTGTTGTCATTCCTGCCTGAGCATTTTTGGTGTAGTATTACAACAGCACAGCACAGCAAAAGTTGCAAAAGCTTACCAACCATAAAACTACTAAGTCGTCATTCATTGAATTATACCGGAAACAGGAGCTCATGCAGAATTCTGCAGAAGGTTATACCTTCTACATATTTAGCATTAGCATAAATGCGAAATTTAGCGTTTGCGTTGGCAGGGTCAGTCCGTCAGTCGACTAAACTTGAGACGTGACTGTGCTGTGACTGCGACAACGTACGTGACTGCGTAAATTCATCAAATGACATACATGAAATATGAGGTACTCAGTCAGTCGGTCGCCTGGTCGCCAGTCAATTGTTTGAATCCCAGAAATGCATCTGGACTCTGATTCATCTTACGTCCGTCTTGGTCTTGCCAAGATTTGATACAGCCGATTTTGTGACTTTCGAATTGTCGTCAAGCTCAAGCTCAGGTCTCAGGTGTCAGAAAAATTCTTCAATTGGGGACCGTGAATGTAATATGTGCCCAGTGCCCTTGATCAAACCTGCCTTAATATTGCATAAAAGTTTTCATCAGAACTAGGCATACAAAACAAATCAAAATATTTCGTACGAAGTCACTGCACTGTTGAGTGTCGAAACATCTAAAAATCGGCAATTTTCTCACAAAGAGTCTCGGAATCCCCCTAAACCCTTGTTACGCTAAGCGAACCGAGTTGTCGAAACGCGAAATGCAGGTAGTAAAGCAGGGACCACAATAGCAAAATATTTAGTTCAACCAACCACATCCACAGTAATTTTTCTGCGAAACAGACAACAATGAAAAACTACATAAGCCGAGCCAGACTTTACTTATTTACTGCCCTGCCTGAATATCCTGCCTCATTTGTTGAGTCTCAACAAATATCGCGTTCTAGTCCTACTGCAGAATTCTTACATAATTCCAGTACACATGAATTTCTTTGTTTTCGTTTGTCAGCAATCTTTGAGATTTTCCTGAAAGGCTACGGCATGCATTGCAAGCGCATGAGAAAATGGAGAATCTGCAAAAGTCGGACGGAGCTTAGCTGTGATCAGCTGTGTGACATACAAGTCACAACGTGTCAACTTTCTTCCTTAAGTTCCACCTCTCAATTCTCAAATGTCAAATACATGTACGTATATCTTAAATATTACGCAACCTACTTTTTCCAAGAAAAGTAGCTCCGATCTCTTCACCAAATCTCAAATCTTCTAAAAAATCCACTTCCAAAAACTTGGATTGAAAAGTCACACCAGACCAAACCAAACAAATCATGGGAACAACAATACAATTACAATAATCGAAATGCACGTGTGTGCAGCATACATGTGAACAAACAAGCCTAACTAACTATGTACTACTAAAATAAATTAGTCATTCCTTACGTACGTACGTTTTTTTAAAGCCGGAGATGTCAAAGGTCAAAATTTCGAAAAAAATTATGTGAACTATCAGCACAGCACTGCACTGCACTGCTCCAAGAAATGAGTGAGTCCAAGTCCGAGCTCGAAGCAGAGTGCAAATTCGCAAAATCCCAATTAGAATTTTTTACAACACAGCACAGGCACACACTCAGCACAGACAGATGCTTGCTGGCCAATAACAAATCCTTGCAAAGCTTGCAAATGTTGCAAAGTCAAGATCTGCAAAAATTCCAATCCGTCTCTCTGTTCCTTCCTTTGCTTGCTGTGCTCAAAGTCAGTCCGATCCGAATCCGACGACCCCGAATTCCAAACTTTTTCGGGTTTTTCCTTTGTTCTTTCCAACTTTCGGACGCGCTTCACTCCAAATTTTGTAATTGAACATGAACATGAGCAGAATTATTCAGATTTGGCTGGCACTTGATGGTCAGCAATCAGCAAGTACAAGTGGAGAGCATGGTCTGGGCTTTTTGTATTTTGTGGTCCAAAAAAAAGCATAGCCTGCACAAGCACAGCAGCTCTCTGAACTTGTGCTCGATTCAAAACTTAAAAATTGATGAGCACCAGCCAGGCACCAACTCTCGTGTGTTGAGCGATGTGCGATGGACGAAGACATGGACTGGAATGAAAATGGACTTACTGCAAACTCAGACTTGCTTTCAGTGCACTGCAAGGGAACCCCCCTCCCAGCAGTTGCAGTGCAGTGCATGAGTGAAAGGTAGACCCGACCCAGACCCACCAAAGCAAACTGCTGAATCGGTGCGGTGGTGGTCCAAAATCTTGACAAAAAAACTTCAAAAACAACAAAGGAATACTTTTCCTAACTTTTCAGCATTGGCATTGCAAGAATCCCATCGCAATCACTAAATTCCTACCTCAATTTCATGACCGACCATTTATTCCTTGCTTTTTTGCGAATTTTCCCTAATTTTCAAAATGTGAACTTGAACTCTTCAACTGACCCTGACCTGGACCCTGACAGATTTG
>JAQGCM010000995.1:0-18351 GCA_034699705.1 Hymenaphorura dentifera
TTAAGCAGCGGTGTTCAACAAAAAGTCGCAAAAAACCGCTGCTTTATGTTTGGTTAGATATCGGAATTATGACGGTAGCAATGTGAACACGTCTTGGATGCGATATATACAACCCGGACGGACAGACAGACGGACAGGGGAACTTTATAAGCCCTTTCGGACAAGTCCTTCGGGCTAATAACACAGCCAGCAGGAATTACGGATTTAGCAGGAACTTTCTTTACGTCATTGCCTTGTTTAATGTGCAATTCATTCCAACTTGGTTGGGCTAAAGTTAGAAGACCGATGTCGAGCATTTGCAATCTGCTGCGTGAGCGACAACCAATGCAACCGCAACTTTTATTGCAGTTCTGAACTTGAGTAATTCCAACAAGTCTGGTATGTCAATTTTATTTATTCAATGCATTATAATGCAATCCCGTTTAAGCCCTCCATTTAATTTCTCATGCATTCATGAGATCTTGATAATGAACAAGATAAAATTGAAACAATTTAAATTATGTAGCAAATGGATTCGACCAACGGAGCAATCGCTTTGGAACTCGTGAATGGAGATTTTGTGGATTTGAACAAATTCCGAGGACTCGGCGAAGATCCCGAATACCATCAACCGGTTTTGGTGGACAGAACTAGGTTTTGGCCACTGGATGAATGGAAAACAGTACCGAGAGACCTTGGATACGACGACATGCCAAGTGTAGGCTGGAAAGGTCTCCGTCTTCTCAAGGACCCAGAAGCACAAGTTGTATACCATAACATACTTTGGGAACTAAAGCCAAAAACAATTATCGAGCTCGGTGTTTATAGCGGCGGTTCATTAGTTTGGTTTAGAGATTTGGCAAAAGCTTTTGGATTTCCTGTTCAAGTCATAGGAATTGATATTGATTTGAGTCGATGCAGAATTCCTAACAATGAAATGAGTATGATTTCCTTGCACCAAGGGGATTGTAATGCTCCGGAATCATTTCACTTTTTGAAGAACGTAGAACATCCAGTTTTACTAGTCGATGATGCACATTGCAATACCTTTAATGTTTTGAAATACGCTGTAAATAATTTTCTTAAATCAAGAGATTACGTTGTCATTGAAGATACAATGGGTTTGTGGCAGAGGTACAGTCCAAATATTTTGAAGTCTCACCTTGAGGCTTTCAAAGATGTCATGGCGTTGGATTTGCTGTATTCTAATGCTCCAGGCCAGCTCAAGGACGGAGTTTTCAAAATCGTCAAGGGTAGTAATTAAAAGTTGATTACTTGGTATTTGAACAGAGAAATAAAGAGAAGAAATCCAAACTAAGAGTAACAATAAAATTGAATACTTGATTTCTATTTGTGGCATTTCATTTCTCATCCGTACGTAGAAATACTTTCGGAAAACCGATCTTGCTTACAGAAAATATTTTACTCATACTTTAATTATGCATAATTTCAGTGCATTTCTACTGAAATATTGTTTCTGAAGAACTAAACACAGTTAGCATTGCTTTCGCCAACAACAACTTCACCTTTACTACTTGGAAATTATGTTCTGGATCCACTAAGCTAAATTCATTCATTACAAGTGCAAACATTGTGAATGTGATGCACATAAGGTAAAGCTATTAAAAACATAATGAGCGTAGCAACAACTTTACTTGTTCAGTGCCATTGCCTGGTATGACGCAATTATGTTTCTGAGTTTGCACTTGTCAGTGCCGCTTAATGACCGTTTAACTTCAGTGTGCCTCAGAACTCCAAGCTGAGTAGTGGTGAATTACGAAGGTTGCATTTATCGCACCAAGATTTCAACACGTACTCTCCGTCGTCCACACAATGAGTTTAGATACGAAAATTCCCATCTTCAGTTTATTAAATTTACAGAAGGGTCTTCACAAACAAGAATTACAACGTTGTTTGATGGAAAAAGGAGTATTTTATTTAACAGACTCTGGGGTGTCGGAAATCGAGCATAAAATATTGAGGACTGCCACGATGGACTTTTTCCAGACGGGCAGTGAAGAAGACAAGGGGTCTGTAACGACAAACAATCCTGCAATTCGGAGAGGATTTTCAAAACTGGAGGCCGAAAGTACAGCCCAGGTTACAGACAAAGGAACCTATACTGACTTCTCCATGTGCTATTCAATGGGAACATCAGACAACTTGTTTCCCTCTCAAGAGTTTGAAGAGGTGTGGACTAATTATTTTAACAGATTGTACAGGGCAGGGCAGGATACTGCGAGAGTTGTACTGAACTCCATAAAACCAAATCACGATGGCATTGAATCTTTGCTGGATTGTGAACCACTCTTGCGATTTCGGTATTTTCCGGAAGTCCCAGAGTCTCGGTGTGCCGAAATTGAACCACTTCGGATGGCTCCGCACTACGACGTTTCAATTGTCACGTTACTTCACCAAACTCCATGTCCGAACAATTTTGTGAGTCTGCAGTGCAGCATTGGAAACGAATTCGTGGATATTCCGCCCATTCCGAATTCAATGGTCGTGCTCTGTGGAGCTGTCGCGAGCTTAGTGTCAGTTGGAAAGGTTAGTTTGTATTCCGCGAGTTTAAATCTCAAAAAATGTCCGAAAGCCAAAATCTCAGTTAAATGTACAATAATGATTTCTATTTGTTAACAGGTAAAGGCTCCAATCCATCGTGTTGTTGCACCCACCTCCGATCAGCGTATTGGAAGTAGTCGTACCTCCAGCGTATTTTTCCTTCGTCCGAAATCGGATTTCATTGTTTCAATTCCACTGGCCAAAGCATGCGGATTTGATATTAGCCTCAGTGGCGAAACGGCACCTTTCAGTGAATGGGTTGGAGGAAACTATAAAAATCTGCATACAAAAGTGTGACATTACAATAATTTTGCAGAATTACTTGACTCTTGTTAATAAAACTTTTTGCAAATGGCTAAAATGATTTTCGATTAATATCCTCCTCATTACCGCATCCTCTCTTAATTTGCCGTGGATATTTTAATTGATTATTTCTCAACATGCGATTCTTCACATGGCTTCTTTTTGGTGCTTAAACATTTAAGAACGCAACAGTTATTACTAAGAATAGAAGCATGAATCAGAAAAAGGAAATTCGCCTTCCTTGTATCATTACCTCTTTTAATCATCCATAAACTCCGTGCACGGTGCACATGTTCTGCTTTATTAATCTTCAAGTTGAGCAGTTAGAACTTTTCAAGTGTTTGTACTTTTAATTCTCGAATACACAAACAATTCCAATGAAATGAAACTCAAGTGCATAAACAATTCCAATGAAATGAAAACCGTCAAGTCCATAAACATTTCCAATGAAATGCTTACTCTACTAGTTGGCTTGTAAATCAACTTTTACTACTCTTACCACGAATTACTGCGCCGCTCTTGTAAAAGCCAACAAAATAAATTCATGAACATGTCAATTAGAGTGAAGGATTGACGCACCGACCTTCAATAAATTTCATGGGAATTGTTTGCGCACTATGCATTAAGGAGAGCAGGTAGAGAGGTAGACCGAAAACGTATCACAAGCTGTGTAAACTGTAAATGCAAACAATTCCGATGAAATGAATCCAATTTGAATATATAATAATTTTTGTGGAAATACCAACTGTAGGCCAGATTATTTGCCGTGCAGCGTGAAACGTGTGTTCGTAAAAATATTTAAAGGGAACTGTAATTTCCACAAACTCAATACTCCACCTCTCACGACTCATTTGTTTTTCCTTCGCAAAAGTTTTGATGCTTTGATTTTTTTTCTAAATCCTTAATACGAAAAGCGAAATCATGAGCTCGGACTCGAATGTGCCAATCTTCAGTTTAGTGGATTTGCAAAACGGCCTTTACAAAAACGAGTTACGTAAATGTCTAATGGATAACGGCGTATTCTACTTAAAAGACACTTCAATATCGGAACGCGAACACAATCTTGCCATAGCAACTACAATGGATTTTTTCAAACACGGCTGCGACAAAACAAAGACATCCCTAGTTACAAACATTCCCGGTATTCGAAGAGGATACTCAAAGCTGGAGTCTGAAAGCACGGCCAAGGTTACTGACAAGGGTACATATTCGGACTATGCGACTTGCTACTCAATGGGTTTGGATGGTAACATGTTCCCATCACAGGAATTCGAAGACGTATACTTGAAGTACTTCGGACTAGTGTACACTACTGCTCGGGCCACGGCCAAAGTAGTATTGGACAGTGTTGAAGCCAACTGCAACGAGCCCATTGACTCATTTCTGGATTGCGACCCAGTTCTAAGGGTTCGAGATTATCCAGAAGTCCCTGAACAACGTTGTGCCGAATTCGAGCCACTAAGGATGGCGCCACACTATGACCTGTCAATCATAACTTTAATTCATCAAACGCCGTGCCCGAATGGATTTGTCGCCCTTCAATGTGAAGTTGGTGGGACTTTCACGGACATGCCGGCAATACCGAATACATTGGTAGTCCTATGCGGGGCGGTCGCAACTTTGGTGTCTGGTGGAAAAGTGAAGGCTGCAACGCATCAGATTGTTGCTCCGCCCTTGAAGATGCGAGAAGGTAGCAATCGAAATTCCAACACTTTCTTTTTGCGCCCAAGATCCGATTTTACGTTTTCGGTTTCACATGGGAGGTCGTGCGGCTTAAATATTAGCCTGAATGGTGAGAATGCGACGTTCAAGGATTGGGTACGTGGAAACTACACTAACATGCACACAAATGGTTCAGACTCTTGAAGGGTGATAAGCTAGTCATAAATTTCGAAATTACAAAGTTGTAGTTCAAAAATGATTTTGCTTTGTTATGACCACCCACGACAAATAAATTCTGACATTGAATGATTAAAATTTAGGTTTGAAGGGCAAATTTATTAATTAAAATGTATTTTTATTTTGTTGTATACTATATAATGCATATATTTGGGCAAGAATATTTATTAAACAAGTAAGTCCCCTGCCATCATGGAGAACAATCCACCAGTATGTAAAAACATGCATTGTTCGCCATCTTGACCTAGTCCCATTTCTTTAACAAAGTTGTGAACTGCCTTGCTATTATAAGTTCCATCCAACGCAATGCCTGAGGATCGTGCTACGCTCTTTATGAACTCAAGCTCTTCTTCCGTACTAATACCATATCCTTCGCCTTTGACGACAACAAATCGGACAAGTTCTTCTGATTTAACCTCATTGCCCAACCCTACATTGTTCAGCATTAGATTAACATGTTGGTGGAAATGCTCTGGAGTTGAATCCCATACAATGTACCCGGTTAGTTTAACATTCTTCAGAAATGGTGACTTTGACAAAAATTTCCCAATCGCAAGTCCTGCTGCAGTTCCTCCACTCCCACAAGCAAAAAAAATGTGGTCCACCCTCATTTGTCTTGCTTCCAACTGTATGGCTATTTCAATGAAACATTCAATGTACCCAAACAAACCGTGGACCGTGCTGCCGCCCATTGGCACTAAGTATGGATTGGTTGCTCCATATTCCTTAACCAACTGGACTCTAGCTTCTTCGAGCAGTTTTTCTTGACCCTTGATCGCGTAGTCATCTTTGGAAACAAAAAATAGCTTGGAATCGAAAAGTTTATGAAAGAATAGGTTTCCGTCCGCTAGACGAGCTTCGTTGTAATGAACGTTCTTGATCAACACATGCGCGGACCGGAGGCCAAGCCTTGGAGCAACCGCAGAAACTACTCTGCAACTGTTGGACTGCACCGGTCCCAAGGACAACAACCAATCATGATGTCCAAGAAAGACAGCTGGGAGAATAAACTCGAGTTTTCTAAGTTTATTCCCACCTGCCGTCAAGTCGCTGAGATCATCCCTTTTGATCAGCATGTTATAAGTGGTCCCGTTCCAGGAGAATGTCCATGGGTCCAACGGAGTTGGAAAGTTTCCCAACTAGAAAGTCAAAAATAAAATAGGATGCCGAAACAATCAGATTTTCTTGGGTAAGTGCACACAGATTACCTTAATCCTATGCGAAGGAACGCTTTTTAGGGTTGAAACGAAATTGGACGGGTGATAATGCTGAAGGATTTTATGAAAGCTTCCGGAATCCAAGTCCATGATTATTTATCTAAATTGTTCCAAATATCAAGCAGGTAAATATCCAGCTACGACTGCATGAGCACTGAATACTGCTTGAGAGTTGACCTACGGATGAACATTTAATCGAGGCCGTAGTTAGTTGGAACTAATAGCTTTAAATTATCAGTCATTTCCAGAGAAAAAAAATTATGTCGAGAATAAATGGCATTTTGCAGCTTTAAATTGCGTCATCGATTTAAATGAGCACGCTAATAAAATTGTGTTTCAGCTTATCGGTTGCACTCTTGCACTTGAACAACAAGAAAACCACATCTCCGGCGTAGTCGTGCCATATTCATTTTTATTCATGGACCATGTCGGAGTTTAATGTTTCATACAACGAATAATAAATGAAGCAAAAGAAGTGCTTGTTTTTAATTAAATTTCTGATTTTCTGAAGTTTGTTTTATTCTCGTGTACTCATGTCTGGCCATTGCTTACAACCAATTCGTGTCTCGCTTTTTGGAAGTATTCTCCATACGTCATTGCCGGTTTGGCCGGTAGTGCGTCCGGGTCATTTGGAGTAAACGGCTCGACCTTGCTGTCATACCCCAACATCACAAAGTATGGAAGTGACAGCCTTTCTGCGTTGATGAACTTGACTCGATGAATTGGAGCCTAAAATGAGGATTTCAATTAAAGCCATAGCTGTCAGATTTGCTCTGATGATTTGGCCATAAATTCATACCTTGAAATAATTATTAGTGATGTGGGCCATATAGCCTCCTGCATTGACAAGAAAACAATCATCCGATGAAGGGATGTCTTGATACCCCTGTGAGGTGCAGACCTGAAGGTTAGCCACGCCTGTAAATGATAAAATCAAAATTATTTCTGAAAGCAAATGAATGGAGCTCGCAGAATTAGCTTCATAGTAATTACATGGTTGATAAAGTACTGTCAGAAGGGAGGCGTCCTCATGACTCTCGAAACTGACTTTGGTTCCATCTGCCGCCGTCTTCACAGGTGGATAGTCTTCCAAATATGGATAGCGAATGAGTCTGACGGACGATAGTGTGTCTTCCTTCTTAAAGTACTCCTCAAAGAAATGTTCATCTTTTCCTAGGGCTAGGGCCACACCACGTAAAAGTACTGCTGACACGTCGAACATCTTCCAATAGAACTCTTCTTGAAACTGTCTAAACCCAGCATGCTTTACTTCATCAGGCCAAACGTTGACTTCATGAAGTGGCAAATTGATTTTAGGATGGTCTTTGTTGAATGCCGGATTTAGATAGCACTACAGTAATAAACCTTATGAAGATTTAATCTCTGATATCAATTATTTATAAACTTTAATAAATTTATTTTATTTCATTAGTTTGCTTACGTATGATTCGACTGCCTTCTTGCCCTTGATGGGCAAGTAGTACCCGTTTCGTTTTTGAATAACATTTTTCTCATTGTAAGCAACGATTGCCAAATTCCATTTTTCTTCTTCGGTCATAGCTTGATGAAATTTTCTTGTGATCTCAACCAATTCACCGAGTACATCCACTCCATGATTAGAAATAAGAAAGAATCCGGACCCGAGGCAAGCTTCTTTGATTTGTTCTGCAACTTTCAGTTTTTCTTCACTACAGTCGCCAAACAACGGGGCTATGTTAATCGTGGGGACGAGTTTTGCTTGTGCTTCTGCTTGAGTGCCCATGTTGATTCGTTTTGTGATGATACTGTGAGAAATTCAAGCACCAGTGAGCAGGTTGGGAATAATATGCGAACTGCTACGTAGAACCAGTCTATGCATTTGCAGAGCAGCGCACGTTTTTTTGGTGATCGCTCGTACGAATTCTCTCATGAACTTGCGAGCACGTTATCGCGAGTTTATGCCAAGGTTAGCAATGAAATTTTTTTCCGAGGAAATGATTAGAATTTCTAATGCCTCATTACTACTTGGTACAATTTTGGCCCGCATTACGCACTAAAATTTGCTGGAAATGAAATTCCAATGCCAGCTTATATTTATAAGCAGGCTTAAGTTCTACTATTTGCTCAGCAAATTTTTTTGTACTGTTTGCCAAAAATGCTGACGCTTTAGCATTGGCATGTAGCAAAGATGAATTTAAGACTTGTAAAATAATTTATCTTACCAGTTGAAATGCGATTGTAAAGTGCGAGCCCTCTGACTGGCTGTGTGCAAAATTCAAGTACAAATGCGAATTAGATTAATAACGTTTATTGCACGTTCCCTTGTGTCGCACGTACGTGTTTTTACATCAAAACTTGTCAACAAAAGCTGTTGTAGGAATTAGAGTGCTACCAATTTGTTTAGCTCTATTTATACCTGATTCAGGCAATGATGAGTCAAGGCTCAGGCCACAAAATTTCCAGGAAATTATATTGTTCCAAAATGTCGCGATTAGAATTTGTTATTGACGAATTTATTGAAATTGCATGTGCAAATTATTTCCCAGGAAGGAATTAGTTATGATAAGTAGTCTGCAGATTATATTTTTGCCAGATGGTAGATCCACATCCACAAACTAGGTAAAGGAAAAAGTGAATGAAGCGTTTTGTAGAGAGAGGGGATTTTGTCTGGTTGCACAGCTTGTTAGGCAGAATAAAAACTTGTTGATTATTTCCCAAGAAAAAATCATGCGCGTGTAACTTGTGCAGCTTACGCGTGACTCTTATGTAAGTGTGGCCTAATGTAAGTGGCATGTTGGCCATTGTCAAATATGACATTTTTCGTGGAAATTATCGATTCCAGTGAAAACATCAAAACTTCTGGTTTAAATTCAAGGAAAACTTGTTTCAAGGCTTTGATGTTAAACCCTCGCAGAACAGACTACTCAACCAATATTTGTATTGTGTATTTCAGTGCAGTGGAACAGTTTTGTAGCTTAATAAAATCTCAAGTACGTATAGAACTTCGCGGTAGGATAATAGATGTGTTTGGTTGGTTTTAGCGTATAATTTGTACATCAGAGCAAGCCCGCATTTTGAGTTTTTTGAAATACATTTCCTAGCTAAAGTTAGTTTTCGATATTCAAATGGACGTAAGTCTTAAAGGGCCAGTTCAAAATCCATGGACAAAAGCAAACATCGTGTCCAAAATTCTGTTTTGGTGGACTATTCCACTAATTAGGAAAGGAATTTCTAAAAAGCTTTGCGTAAACGACCTGCCTGATTCACCTGCTGCACATTTGTCCAAGGTTGGGACGGACAAGCTGGAAAAGTAAGGGTCTATCATTCTGCCGTCATTTAAGGAGCAGGGATCGATGATAAAATGAAATTGCAAAAATTGCTTAGGAGTAGGGCAAAGTGTATAAAACTACCGTCAAACAAAGTGTATGAAATTCGAAAAGTAACATGCCAATAGTATGGGAAATGCACAAACTTTATATTTGTGGGCTACCCTGACAACTCCAGCTTCACTTGAGCAGCATTTGCTGGTAGTGCATGGCAATTACAACAATTTTTGCACTAAAACAAAAAAAAATCAAATTCGGAAGTGCTTTTTTTACGAACTGAGGCTGCAGTCTTGCTTCAAAAGCGAATCCCGAAAGCACCCTTTTGAGATACTGGTACAAAGTACCCGTGGATGCCTTCAAATTAAGTTGCATGCAAAATGCATTTAAAAACAACTTTTTTAAGAATAAATATTTGCGGGCAGGTACTTTTGACCAGTGTCTCGAAAAGGTGCTAGCGGGATGTGTCTTGGAAACAAGTTCCTTCGGGTACTGGCGATAACGGACTTAACCGAGTTTCGGCTTGTTTGAAGTGTCGAGGGCTTCCCCTAAATTTAAAGCGTACCCTAATTTTGGAAATTGCAGGGCTTGGAATTCAGTGCAAACGGACTCTATCAAATCTAGAAACGCTCCAAAATTCTGGAAAGCATTGTTCCACGTACACCGCTGGACTTTTGCCTCCTACTTGATCTTCATTGCTGTGATTCAACTTTTCATTAGGTAACAAATGACATGTCAAAATTGCAAGGGCTTGCAACCACGAAACTAACAACAAAAATTCATTCCTCTGTTTCGTTACGAAGAGTTATGCAACCGATATATTTGGGCAAACTCGTGAACTTGTTTAGTGAAGACGATAAGCACACCACTGCCACACGTCAAAACCAAGCAATTTGTGCGGGTGTAGTTTGCGCCTGTGCCTTGTTTCAAGATCTTCTCTACCATCAGTCTGTTTTTCTCATGCTCCGTGCCGGACTTATTTGTAGGACATCCATTTCTTCACTTCTTTATAAAAAAGTACACGAAAAATATACAGTTTTCTAATGCGAATCAATTTCTTTATTTTAATTGTTGATTTGCAGTCACTCCGGATTCGGAGCAAAGATCGAGATGTTGGCCAACTGCTCAACATTTTATCCAATGACTTGAGTCGCTTTGACAATCATCTCATTTTCATTCCTTATATTTTGATTGGACCTTTTCAACTCGTCATTCTTACTTTCATACTTTACAAGGAGATGGGTGTGGCTGCGCTGGCGTGTCCAATTTTGATACTGATCATTCTTCCGACTCAAGGTAGGCAGTCAATGCAATTTCCGTTGTTTCATGAATGTCAACAGTGCCTCCTAATGATATGGACCATTATTCAACAGCTCTGAATTTACACATGACTTCAAAATTCCGTCGACTGGTAGCAGCGCAAACAGATGCACGAAGCGGGTTAATGAATGAAATTGTGATGGCGATCAGGCTGATAAAAACCTATGCTTGGGAAAAACCGTTCTCTGATATGATTAGCCAAACGAGAAGGCAAGTGCACAACTTAATCCAAAATTTAGTACTCACAACGTTACAAATCTTAATATCGCCAAATAATATTCCAGGAAGGAAATCAGGCAACTTGGAAAGCAAGCTTATCTTAGTGGATTTTTCAAATCTTTGTACACTTTTTCTACACGATTCAGTTCGTTTCTAGTCATCATGGTGTACGTGCTCTTGGGAAATGAGCTCAACGCAGAGAAAGCCTTCTTCAGTGTTGCAGTTACCCGTACAATCATGGAAGTCATGATTTTCTTCTTTTCAAACGGAATATCTGGGTTGGGTGAATGCATCGCTTCTGTTGGCAGAGTTCAGGTTTACGCATTCATATCTTTACTGCTCTACGAATAGGTTTTATCCGTCATGCGTCATCAACGTTACTAACGAAAATACAAAACATTTTTGTTGTCATATCCACAGAAATTCTTATTCCTACCAGAACAAGGTGGGTCTCAAGAAAATGGACTTGATAACTTAGCATTCGTTGCTGAATGCCCACCACCTGGAAATGAGTTCGATGAAGCTTCCGGCTTTACTCGTTTAGAGTGTGTGAGTGCTAGCTGGGTTGGTTCAGAAAACAGAATTCTGACTGATCTAAACTTGGATGTTAAAGGTGACCAATTGGTCATGGTTGTTGGAGCTGTTGGCTCAGGGAAAGTAAGTAAGGCTACTTACTTTCGCCTTTACTCTGTATGGTTGTATATGTATTTCTTATTAATGCATTGTAGACTTCCATGTTGCACTTGCTTCTAACTGAAATTCCTATCGTTGAAGGAATTGTAGCTTGTGGGCCAGCCTCCTATGCTGCACAGGAACCATGGATATTTCCTGGTAATGTGCGTCAAAATATTCTGTTCGGTGAAACATTTAATACAAAGAGGTATGATGACGTGGTTGCGGCGTGTGTCCTACAGGTATGAATTATCTTGAGAACAATTAGCCTGGATAGGTTTTACAAAAATATTGAAATTGAGAACATACTCCCAGGATGACTTTGAACAATTACCTCATGGTGATTTGAGTATTGTCGGAGAGCGTGGAATAACTCTAAGTGGAGGACAGAAAGCTCGACTCAATTTGGCCAGATGTTTGTATCGCAAAGCAAGCGTTTACTTGCTGGATGATCCGCTAAGTGCTGTCGACTCTAGAGTGAGCCGAATCATTTTCGAAAAAGGTATCCAAGGATGGCTCAAAGGGAAACTGAGGATTTTAGTCACACATCAACTCCAATATTTAGAACATGCTGACTACGTTGTCTTTCTAAAAAATGTAAGGAAACGTTGTAGACTTCACGAAGATGATCTTACTTTACTTTCGTTTTTTTCAGGGTGTCATCCATGCTCAAGGGGGTTACAGAGATCTCATTAACCGTGGCGTGGATTTCACTTCTATAACAGCCAGCAATGACTACAAAACAGGTGCATATTTCAGGAAAGGAAATGAAGTGGAATTTGATGTGGAAGAACCACGGGTAAATACTATTACAGTATGTCAAAAAATGTCCGGACAGTGTTCAAAGATCTTGGAGCGTGACAAATGTAAACCGATAAATCTGAAAATTTTCCTAGAAATAGCAAATCGCATTTGTGATTGGACTGCATATTCAAAATTTTGAAATTCGATCTAGTTCAAAAGTCAAAAATGGGCCCCTTTGCACATTTTGGAAATTCACAGCATATTCCACACAAATTTTTATGAATAATCCAGTTGGGGATAGTGAGGGCTACCAAAAAGAAATTAAGCGCGAAGAAAAAATATTGCCTGTCATAGTTGGTTCTTAAGGTCAGAGGTCACCGATTTTTTACTTTTGACCTTGATCGAATTTCAAAATTTTGAATACGTAGTCGAACCACAAATGCGATTGGCTATTTCTAGGAAGATTTTCAGATTTATCTGTTTACATTTGTCGCGCCCAAAACCTTTGAATAGTGTCCGTACATTTGTTTGACTTACTATACTTGGTACCGGATGACGTTGAAGTTCTCATTGAGTCTCTTTAGAATGAACGGCCAAAGAGCTCAAAGGAATTTACGAAACCAGAACAAATCATGGAGGGAACTGTGGAAGGGTCTGTGAATCTGAAAACTTATTGGGGTTACTTCAAGGCTGCGAAATCCAAATGTTTACTAGTGCTTGTCATTTTGCTATTTTTGAGCGGGCAACTTATCCTCTCCGCATGCGAATACTGGTTGTCTTTTTGGTAAGAACGTCGCATCGTAGGGCAATCAAACATGGTGCTCCAAGAATAGCCATGGGCGTTACTTTTGGACCATCCTATATTATTGAATCGGCATTTACATGTGAAAAATAGTGTGAACCCCAAGCTTAATATTTTGTAATTTCAGGACTGACTCTGAAAATAACTCTACAAAATTTGGGAATAATGGAACAACGAGCCTAGGATTGAAGCTGTTAGTAGCTGAACACGACCTAGAAATATATTTGGGCCGAACTACTTATCTTATTGTATACGCTGCCCTTATGCTTGCATTGTATGCTTTCACGACAGCGAAAGCGATCGGCTTTTTTGCATACACGCTTCGAATCAGCAACCGTCTTTATAATAGCATGTTCAATGCAGTTGTCAGAGCACCCACAAAGTTCTTCGATGACAATGATTCAGGTACTCAACTTCAACTTACTAGGCCATGTATACGGTGTGGTCCGATTTATGTTCATGTTAATCATAATATGCACATGTATGTATTATAAATCTGATTACTTTGGACCACCAACTCCACAGACACATTAACTGAATAATAATTGCCACCATTTGTACTAGGAAGAATAATGAACAGATTCACAAAAGACGTCGGTTCCATTGATGAGCTTCTTCCCGTTTCGGTCTATGAGACTTTGGAGTACACATTACAATTGATTGGAGTTCTGGTCATTGTTGCAATGTCTAATTATTTTCTAGTTTTTCCATCAATCATTGTTATCCTTGTGTTTTGGACACTGAGACTTTTCTTTGTCAAATCTTCAAGGGACATTAGACGCCTGGAATCCATCTGTGAGTTTGTATACCGGTTCAGTATTAGCAAATCATGTGAAATAGCATGACGATCAAGTTGAAAAATAACCCCAATTTGCTCCGTTCAGGGAAAAGCCCGGTGTTCACACATGTAACGGCTTCACTCCAAGGACTGACCACAATACGAGCCTTTAGGTCACAAGGGCTTCTGATTGAACAATTTCATCAAAAGCAGGTTTCAGAAATAAAATTTGTCAACAAACGATTGTCCACATAGAGCACT
This sequence comes from Hymenaphorura dentifera, assembly GCA_034699705.1. Taxonomy (NCBI): domain Eukaryota; kingdom Metazoa; phylum Arthropoda; class Collembola; order Poduromorpha; family Onychiuridae; genus Hymenaphorura; species Hymenaphorura dentifera. The sequence continues at coordinate 14,059 of JAQGCM010000995.1, forward strand.
TGTTGAGCACTTGTATCACTACACTAGGATGTTCACACGGCAGCCTGGTTTGCCTATATATCCATTTCGAGAGGTTTTTCCGTATGGGTTGAAACGATTGGCGTACTTTTCCTCACCTTCGTTACGTTCTCCTTCGTCTTGTTTTCAAACGGTACATGTATTTGACGTCAAATGTAGCTATTTTTGTATGAATGATGCTGATACTGCGTGCTTTTGTATTCATAGAATCATCGGGAGGAATTCTAGGTCTCGTGGTCACATCAACCCTCGGCTTGACTGCAAATATCCAAATCGTTACAAGGCAAAGTGCAGAGACAGAGAATCAAATGACATCCGTGGAAAGGGCGCTAGAATACAGTGCTCTAGCGTCTGAAGCTCCGTTAGAACTAATCGGTGAGCACTGAGCACATTAGCCCTTGTTAAATTAGGCTGAATGCCATTGTGTCAATGTTCACATTTTGTTTTATCATGTTCAAAAAGGAAAAGACCCACCCAAAGATTGGCCAGAATGTGGAGCCATCAAATTCGCTGACGTGTTCCTCTACTATGGAGACGTTCCTGTGTTGAAAAATCTGAGCTTTGAGATTCGGGCCAATGAAAATATTGGAATAGTGGGGAGGACGGGGGCTGGAAAAAGTTCCATTGTTTCTGCACTTTTTCGGCTCACAGAGCCAAAAGGATCGATAAGCATTGATGGTGTGTTGACCAAAGACCTTGGGCTCCATGCCCTCAGAAAATGTATTTCTCTTATTCCTCAAGACCCAATACTATTTTCTGGGACAATGCGCTATAATTTGGATCCATTTGGACAGTTTGATGATGGACAATTGTGGCAAGCGTTGAAAGAGGTTTTGCAAAAAAAAATAACTCAAATACGTTGCAGTGTTCAACCAAGTTTTTGAATGGTTATTTTTGAAGTTCAAAAATATTTTTGCAGGTACAACTGGAATGTGCTGTGTCGGGTCTTGACTGTGTAGTTTTGGATGGCGGGAGTAATTTTAGCGTTGGACAGCGTCAACTTTTGTGTTTAGCAAGAGCGATTCTAAGGCGGAATAAAATCATTGTACTAGACGAAGCAACAGCAAATGTCGATCCCAAGTACGTACAAAATATAAAAATTTAGTTTAGTTGCAACGAATATGTACGTGGCAGTGTGGTGAGTAAACTATGTTCTGTTTGTTTGAAATTATTCAGGACTGACGAATTTGTTCAGAAAACTATACATGACAAATTTGCAGACTGTACAATTATTAAAATAGCTCATCGATTGCATAGCGTAATGAATTGTGATAGGGTTTTGCTAATGAGTGAAGGGGAAATTCTGGTAAGATATTGAATCTTGATTAGTTCAAATGTTAAGGTCATTAACATAACGGTGGGCGAATTTGATTAATTAATTGTTATTTTTTAGGAGTATGATCATCCACATATTCTCCTCCAAAATACACGTGGCCATTTGTCTCAGCTGGTTAATCAAACTGGGAAGCTTACAGCCGAATCCTTGAAACAAATTGCTAAATCGCATTTTGAAGACGCTATGCTAGAACCAGAGTCAACAAAGCTCTAACAATTAGTAATTATATTATAGTATTTCCCGTTTTGATCTGCGATCGTTGTTGCGTAGTGCACCACACGGGTACGGGTTCTGAGGTCGGGTTCGGGTAACTACTGATACCCGAACCCGATATCTCGGGCCGGGTACGGGTTCCAAATTTTCGCACGCGACTTAATTTGGATTCTTGTTCCTAAATTTGGAACCAGAGGTATTCGGATTCCTAGGTTGACCCGAACTTGAATCAGAATTGCTTCATCTAGTGTTATTGAACTCGCTTTTATTCCTTACACATCTCTAGAAGCTGCCACAGTTAATTACAAAATTTTTAAATAGGCTATGACTACTTCGAAAATGTAATTAACTACCACTTTATTTACAAATTTTACTAACTACAATTAAAATACAACATTAATATTATTCGTGTAATTCATCAATACAACATAATCATGCCCTTGATTACATCAGTACGTAATCGTGTATGGTTAATCACACACTTGTGTGGTTAATTACATACTGGTACTGGTGTAGTTAATTATATTTATAATTGTCTTAAGTCTGCTCTTGGGAGCGCTTTATAAATCAGGTGTTTTCCGCAAACACTTAGTTCATGTTCGCATTGGCGAAACAGTTCGGGTTCGAAATCAGACATCAATCGCGTTCGGGTTTGGGTTGTTAAATATGAAACCTGAGATATTCGGGTTCGGATTCCTCCAAGTTAATTAAGGTTCGGGTTCGAGTTTCTTCAGGAACCCGACCCGTGCGGAGCTCTACTTGGGTAGTATTAGCGAAGATCTGGTTTATTGCTTGCAATAGAGGTATTTCACATGCCTTTCTAGGTTTAATCAGGTACATCTCTTTGTTCAAAAGCCTGATGAACTCAATTCTCAGAAATAATGCATCTTAATCATCATCTCAATCCAGTTTAATGAACTCGAATGAGTTGACTTAATACATATTCTTGCTGCAGCAGCAATGGCTGCAAATGACTCAAAACTTGGATGAATGACTGAGGGAATGACAGATTATCTAGTCTAAATATTAACAGTCAGCGTCCGACCTACATTAAGTTGAGTGCGAATAAAACCAAAATAAAATTGAGCGAGGAGTACTTTTGCAGTTTTCAAAATTTTAGACAAACAACTCATGTACTCTGACAACTACTGTAATTAAATATGAGGACAATTTATAAAAATGTTATGCCGGACTCAGACTTCATGCACTTCATGCACGTCAATAGTTCGTCGATTCGTTGACTTTCGTTTCGTTGCGTTTGAATTTCAACAAACTCGCATTTCCATTTCCGTTAGTGGTCAAAATGTTGGTAGAATGGAATTGAAGTTGACATGATTAATGAAATTGATGTTGGCGGGATTTTGAAAATTGAAGTGAAGTCTGAATCTGGCATTGCATTGCATTAGATTGGTTCCCATTATTGATGCTAGCGATATTTTATTTTATTTTTCAAAGTCGTTGAAAAGAGGAGAATGACTGTAGTGTGAACAAAATCCAAAGAGAAGAAAAATGGAACTGTTTTGTCCGGCCGAGGCGAGGTCGAGTGTTCTGCATGTATCTTCTAGTATAAGCAATTGCATCTTGTCAACGATTGCTTGCATTTTTAAATTTGTTCAAATATTGACGTCAAAAATTTCGCGAAATTCCACGTGGCGTTCCATGCCTTGCCGTGCCGTCAGCTCTTTCGTTCATTCATTAGTCCCTTTATACATGCATACTTACATACTTTATCTCCAGCTTTCTTATGCGTACGTATGTACGACGTACACACCTCCATTGTGCGAATATTGAGTCTTGAGTGCTCTTGCTACCCGAATACAATGTTTTTTGCGCCGTCTAAAGTGGTCTAAAGTTGACATTAGGAAGGAATGAATGAATGAATGCAATTTATTTAATGAAGCCAATCGCCAAAATCAATTTAGAGTAACGGAACGCACTGTGCAAATCTGAAATAGGTACTTACGTACGTCCGTGAATAACCAAAGTGGACCCGGGTAATTGGCAACCTCATTTTTACCCTACTCTTGCAGCGCGTTTTTGGGTTGAGCTTATCCACTATAGTGCTCGCTTGTGCTTGCTCTCCTTACTAGTCTTTCCTTTACACGTCGCACTAATTATTTCAAGAATTTAACTCAAACGAGTTAAATTTAATTTAATTTAGTTTGACTTTTGACTGTTTGCTCATTTTTCCAACAATGGCGGCAATGGGATTTAATGTAGAACTGTCGAGTTTCTTCATACTACTATTGCTACTTTCACCAGTTCCAGCGCATTTGGACTTGGGTTTTCCTCTGGACCTTAGTTCTCTCCTGCAAAGTGAAGGTGGCGCTTCGTGCACTTTAGTCTTCCTCTGGTCCCAAGAAGATTCGGAATTAAAAACGTCTGCTCTGCGTGCTATTCAGGAGTCGAAATATTTGAACAGCGTAATTTTAATTGCTCGTTTGCCGCTTCCAAACGACGTACATAATCGGAGCAGGAGCCAATCCGAATTCACTCGTACTGACCAGTTTTTAACCAAAGTCCTACACAGAAATGTCCGCTCCACTTGTTTCTACTTGATTCTTGTCGAGCCTCTGCCATTTTACCAAAGTGGCGGTCGCGGCAGTTTCGATTGGTTGCCATTTTCGGCGGTGTCCGCCAACCCAAGCACCAGCTCCAGAACCCAACCTCCAGACAACACCCTTCAGTTTCTATTCTTATGGACACATAAAGCTTACGAGCAAATC
>JAQGCM010000996.1:0-18333 GCA_034699705.1 Hymenaphorura dentifera
AGGAATGGATGGGTTTGGATGGAAGGAAATGAAAGGATTTGATGCTGATTAATGGAATTTATCAGCATCAAACAAAATATTATTTCTAATATTTTAACGCTGAAGGGATGGGGCGGATTTGAATGGGAGACGGGAAGAGAAGAGGAAGTTTGCGTTTAGGAATGTCCTTTGAGAGGACATGCAGTTGTACGCGCTTAGCACGTGCATGCTATCCTAGCATTGGGATGGGGACTCATGTTTTTGCCGTTACAGTGTGTAAAGGGAATATTTAATGATTTAAACCTTGAGGGATCTTCCGTTCTTTCTTAGAATTTAATTTCCTTCAGCTTTCTCAGAAAGTGTTTTGCGAACACGAGTTGAGTTTTAATGGCTGGAGGCCTCAAACCGGAAGCACTATTCAGTCTCATGATAAATGAAACCATCATTTCTTTCTTCAGTGGCATTCAAAATTAATCAAAACTTGTCTCGATATTTTTATCACAGTTAATTATAATTTATTGTTGAGTTCTCCAGTTTGTCCGTCTTTTTTCTGTTGTTGTTGGAAGTTATCCAAGAATCTCGACAGCCCAAAGCTTTCAAATTTAACTTTTGACTTTGCAATTTTAATAATAATTTGCTGTTGCTTAGGATTGTGCGACAAGTGAATTTGTGCTGAGTTTCTACTTGTAGCAAAGTGTTAGATTTCATACAAAAATCAATACACATCATCCAGGTTGACTTGCGGTTAGCTGGGGCTCGTTCTTTGCATTCCGTATGGGTTGAATTTCATTGAATTGCATTAGACTACATGAGTTACAGAATGTTGGAAGTGAACTCAACCGCAGAGTGAGAAACGAGGAAGACGGTCCAAGTGGAAAAAAAGAGAAAAAAAACGAGATCTCATGAATTGAATGGAATTGAATTGAAAAAGAAGTGATAATAAGGAGAGCGAGAGAAGAGTGAAGACTCCTCGTTTTCTCCGACTCTCTTTACAAGTCTAGTACCAATCATTCTCTCATTCATCAATTCTACTTCACATTCCGTATGTCTCCAAAAAAAACTCTACACCCGAATTCGATTCCAATGACTTTCCACGTCGACTATTATTCCAAAGACTGCCCTTCTAGCACTTGCTCATTGCTCTCCCAAGGAAGCGTGTTACCTTGGATTTCTCTTTGATTTTTGGTTTATACAGTACATCTTCCATACATGAGGTGCCAAAAGGATCCAGCCAACTGACAGTGCATAGTGTGTACAGCGAGCTGGTTATAACTGCAAAAGTCCTTCCACTAATGAGAACGAAACAAGTAGTCCCAATCCAATCTAAGAGATTATATTTTTGAAACAGGTTTTATTCCATTAGAAGCTTTCCTAGTGCCTCTAATTTCAATCTTATTAAACATTTCACAAATAGCTTTAAGTAGAATTGCATGATTCATGTCGTACTATGTCTTGCGAAAGCGGGTAATGATTACATGCTTAGTTTAGGGTGTAATGCACATTTTTCTTGAAACAAATTACATATTTTCACGCAATGCATTTCTATACTTATTTGGAAACTGCCAACTGCTGCCGAAATTTGCGCTTTTGAGCACCAATATGATGCAGAAATCTACTGTGTATGATACATTTTGCTATAAATTAGCTAACAACTTTTTAAACAAATCAAGCCGAGTTAAATTTTATTGCGAATTTGATTGCTGTTAGAATAAAAAACTTATAAGTTTTTACAGTATCCAAGTGCCATTACCCCTGGAAGTTACGTTGGCTTCATAGATCATGATGGCCGATTGCGTTTGCGGTGGCGGTGGCTGGAGGGTTAGAGGTGGCTGATTTCTCTGCGGTAGAGGTGTTTGAGGTTATACTCATCTATGGTTGGCTTATTTTACATTCGCAGCCCTCAACGCTGAGTTTATTTATTAGAATATTGGAGATTCTGTCCAATTGTTCATGAATTGACTAAAAAATAGAACAAAACAGTTTCTGGGCAAGCAAAACTTAAAATGTTTATTTATGAAGATTTCGAAGATTTGCTTTAACTGATTAGAGCGCATCCGGATTAGTCAGAGCCCGTACGTGTCATTATGAAAATATTGTCTTGTTGCCTACTATAAACCATTTCATTGAACCTATAGCCAAACCGCTTCATATAATTTTTTCATGACAAGTGCTTGGTTACAGTAGTACGCTGGAGTACCACATGAATAACTGACTCACTACACCCAAACCCTGCCTTTGTGCAAAACTCAAGATCTCAATCCACTGTCGGCTCTCATTGTATAATTCCGTACAACTCGGAGTCGGAGTCAGAAGAGTCAGACCTTAGTCAGACCGACCTAAAGTAGCCAATTTTTTCTAGATCACCATAAAAGTTTACTTTTTGCAAAACATTCATTCATACAATGGGGGCAAGCCAAAAAAAGGCTGGCAAGATGTGCCCTCGGTGCTTTGTAAGAGTTCGAGTTGCATGTACCTTGCTCAAAATAAAATATAAATGTGAGACAGATGACAAGAGACACATATTCATTTGAAGGAGAACGCGACAGGCGTAAGACAACTCAAAGGAAAATGAAAGGGAGTTTTTTTTAGAATAAAAAGTGTCATAAATTTCAAGTCACATATAAGAAAGAGAGCCTACATGACCTTTCCCACTTTCCCACTACAAGTGCTCCTTATTATTAGCACTTGAATTCACTCCATGTTATTTGGAATCGAGTCATCTCATCTCTAGTTAAAGTTGTCGTCTGTACAGTGGCAATGCCCGGACTCCGGACTGGAGAAGTAAAAGGTTGAGCGGTTGAACTGGCAACTGGCAAGCCAACCAACTGCTTGCTAACCATGCATATTCAGACTTCCAAAGTCTGAGGCTTCCTTCACTTGTAGTAGTTGTAGTTGCCATGTAATGGTACGCCAAGACTTTTAGTTTTCATTTCATTTCAAGTTTTCCCTTCTTGTGTCAAGTTTACGTAAAGAAGTTAGCTCTTGTCAAGCAAGGAACCCAAGTCAGGGCTCAAGACTCTTTTTTTCTAAAAGGAAAGAGTCGGAAGAGTTAGTTGTCATTCCGTCAAAGTTGAGTCAAACTTTAACCAAAGTGCTCGGGTAGTCAACTCCAAGGTATCTTCTCCAGACAGAAATAAGTAATTCACTTTTGAAAATTTTGTTGGGTCAGAATTTTTTTTTAGTTTGCTTCAGGGAAACTGATTCTAACGAAGATTTCCCCCATCTCTTCGTTTGTTGAAGTTTGTATTTCATTTTTTTGTTTTAAAAATTGTAGAAACTTTCTATTTTCCCAACGTAACATCCTTGCGCTAACATACTAATGTTCTTGGAAATTTTGGTTTGGATAGGGTCAAATTTCAAAAGTTTAGTTTGTCTAAAGGACATTCCTTTAGATCAACTCTGTAGCTCTAGATTTAATTAGAAAGCGGATGTAAGGGATGGCACATCTGAAAGTAATTTATTGGATTGAAATATTACAAAGTCTCACGTTCCGTCTGTTGGATTTAGGATGGTCTAGTACGTGCGGTTTTATAATTGTAGCCATCTGGACGATCTGGACCCTTGCGCCTTGGTCGGCTCAATATATTTTATTTCTTCGAAACAGAAGTGTCCTTGTCTCTGTCACTTTTGCTTTTTTTCTTTCCCTTAATTACGAATAAGTAAAGAGGGTTGGTTGGGTCCAAAGGACGGCTATTCGTTGACGTCGTCTCAGCTTTAAAGGCATGTAAACAGCACATATGTCATACTTAGAAGATCTTCTGTTTCTCTGCATCGGATTTCCTATCACGAGACGCCTGACTTTTCCCCAAAAACAAACCAAAAGGACGGTCGTAAATACAAAGTGAATGGACAAGGGGAACCCAAGCAAGTGGAGTGAATAACAGAATGAATCCAATGTTATGTTATGTTCTCATTGAAAAGCCTACGATACGTAAGTATGCATATCTTCCCTAGTACCCTACATTTGGCCAAAGAGCCAAATTCAGGGTTTAAGTGTTTGTTGTTCAAAAAAGTAGCGAAATTATGCAGGGATTAAAGTTCATTAGATGCAAGGAGCACGAAACAGTCAAGGGAAAGGAAAAGTCATTTAATTTTTTGTCTGAGTTGAACAAAAGTTGGAAACTACAAACTACGTACAAAGCAGCAATTCTTTTTGCTCCTTTTGAGCTGAACTACGTACTTACAAGCTTTCATTATCCTAAACAAAGAGCTCGGTTGTTTGTTCCGTTCATGCGTACATACTCTGCTTGACTTGAGTTCTAAGAAAGAGATGTGGTTGGTGGAAAGTCCTTTAGGCGGAAAACTTGGGCCAAATGCATGGAATAATATATTGCGAAATAGTTGGAGGAGGAAGACGGGAACCGGAAGGTGGAGAGACAGGAAACATAAAAGAGAAGTCGCCAAAATTTTTACTTGCCTTATTGCTTTAGCGACTAACAGTGAACACAAGTCCGAATCCGGGCATTTGCACTTTGTGCAGTGAAATGAAATGCGAATGCAATGTGCAAATGCATTAGTATTAACATTGGGTACTCCATCCAGAATCTAGAGTCTGACGAAGAGTGTGAAGTGAATGCGAGTAGATTCATTAATCTTGAGATGTCAGATTGGAAAGCCCGTTTTTTTCTGTCACTGGTTGACTGTTGGAGAAGGCAGAGTTGCTGGCCAAAATCCTAAGCACTAGGATTGCTTCAGCCAAGCATCCAAAATTTCTTGTTGTGGCTCATAAGCATTTCCTTTTAGGTTGATGACATTGATCATGTGTCTTCTATTTGGAGGAGACCAACACAAAGTGCAATACTCTGCTACTGATACAGGGACTAATTGTAATTATGTTAATTCATTTATCCCTTACACAATTATAATCTTCACTCACTAGGCACAGTGCTAGGAAATGAAGTAGAGAGTTGAAATTTAGTTAGAGTACTAACTACTGCAGAGTGCGAATTACGAAAGCTAGACATGTGAATGACAGTTGCAGATCGTAAATAACGTGATGAACGTATAAGTGCATTGTGCACTCAATGCACTGTTTGCAGAATCAAATGCAAGTGAGTAGCAGTTTGATTTTGTGTTTTCTCATTTTAGTCTGGTTGGGCCACTGGTTACCTCAGCCACTCTTAGTCGGTGTCATGATTTATCAAAATCGAACGGAGAAAGCAAATCTTCGTAGATTTGATTTGATTTGATTTGATTTCTTTATTAACGTGATAATCCAAAGCAGTCATACATACGAATATATTAGTAGGATATTCTCCTGACTGCTCCTGAGTGATGAAATTCAAAACCTCTCTGTTCATCTGGAAAGGCTGGGATTGAGATTTGGAAAGACGAGGATCGAACCTGAATTTTGAGTTTGGTTCAATTTTGTAGAGGTTTCGTAGAGTACGTATGGTTTAGTAAAGTAACTGGACATCTTGTATGGCTTGACGGTGACCCTTACCAGAAAATATTAGGCATCACGTCTGCAAAAACTGGGGTAAGAGAAGGAACGGATTTGCAGGGCAAGACTTCTTCGGTTCTTTGAAAGTAAACTAAGGAGAGCGTAAAATCTTCTCATATCACATCCTCGTTGAACCGATACTTCCTCGAGGCCATAAAACATTTCCACTCGGTCTAGGTGTGGTCCAGAGCTTTGACGACCACTACACTGCTTCCTCAATCTTCATCCATCCTTCCTGTCATATTCTGATCAAAGTGTTCAGTTTTTTCCTGACAGCTGAAGGATTTCCAGTTTTATAGACTTCTCATTTACCGTCACACCCTCCAATGGCTCCAATGAATGTTCAGAGAAAGTCTTTTGGGAAGTTTCCTGGGAAGTTAATGTGAAATTTTTAGACGTTTAGTCGTGGAGTTTAGGGTACGGCATCAAATTTGAATGGTTGGATTTTGACGTTAATAGCATTTCTAGCTTGAATTGAATTCTTTAACTAGGTTTGCACTAGAGATTTCTTAAGTGGTTACTGTGCTGAGTTAGTCCAGTTAGAATTTAGAAAGAACCTTTTGGTTGGAGAAATACTAAAATTTAGCCTACTTTGGATAAGATGTTAGTATAGTAATCTAAAAGAGAAGCTCAGATTGGTCGAGTGTGTCTGTTCTGGGCTGTGCGTGTGTTCGGTTAACTTTGAAGGTATGATGTTTGTTATGTATTATCTCTACCATGTCCGATTGAAGTCAAATAAATAATCGTTAATCGTTTCCTTTAACTCTTGAATAGAACGCCTACTGTTTAGCCAGTTAGGCATGATACGTGGTAATTTAGAGCCTCATAAAGTGTCAAAGAAATAGGATATAGACTTATCTTGTCCACTAAGTTATCATTACTGTGCGATGGCGTGATTCGTGTGCAGAGCTTAAATCCTATGCATAAACTATGAGCTCCAAGTCAAACTAAATGTGTTCATTCTTTATAGTGATACAAACTAATGAAACTTTGCTACAAAAATCTGTCGCTTTAGGTCAGTCAGTAAAAGCGTTTTTCGGGCATTACTGCCAATTACTTTGCGCAAGGTTTTTGCAAGCTACTCCGGTTTGGCCTTTACCAACCAACGGACTTTCAGTCCCAAGTTTGCTATGATCAAAAGTCCAACTCTATAGTCCTTGTAGTGGAACTAAAAATCTGGCCTAAACTTTTAGTGTTATAAAGGTCAACTAAATTTAGAATAAACTTCAAACAAAAATATTTCCCTTGCTAGGTCAAGAACTTCGCCCGTTCGCCCAGGTCCAACAAATGTTTAATCATGTGTTCAATTTTTATTTCACAGATTGAGTCTTCAATAGGGGAGGAGAGAATTGGAAATAAATGCTTGTAAAATTGATGAGACAACGATTGATGTCACTTGCACATTCAAGAATTTCTACGAGGTTGGAGGGAAAGGTTTTAAATCCAAGGAATCCCAGAAGAACGGAAAACGTTGAAAATTTCTCATGCAAACTGAGCCCCAAAACTCGACTCGGTTTGAGTTCCATTTCTTGCACCTAAGAATTTCTGTGTGGCGGATCTCACCGGCTCAAGTCTGCCGTTCATTTCCCAGTGGAATATTATATCCCAACTCAACTCAGGAAGGAAAGGAAGCAACAGCCGGCGTACATAACTAAAGAGTTTTATACTCCACCATACACCTCAATACATTTTTCGGATATTCTGAGGAAAAGGAAGCTTTCCATATTATTCATTCATATCATAACTTCAGAGAGTAACGTATAGGACGTGTGAAAGGAATAGATTTTTTTCTGAAAGATGTGTCTTCCTGGTTGGGAGAGTGAGGAGCCCTTGAAGGACAAGTTGGAGATTCTCGGTGATACGTAAGATTTTTGTGTGAAGAGTGAAAGTGCAAGTGAAAGTCTAAAAGGAAAAAGTCGCCCCAAAAATGTCTTGGAAATCCGAGTCCGGGCTCCGGCTTTGTAATTTTCTCTTCCTGATCTCAATGACAGTGAGCTACTGGGGATTTTGTGGAGGGGAGATCATCCAATGCCCATCCTATCACGAAATCCCATTCTGTTCATGCTTCGTTCTCGACGACCAACTCCACATTCAGTGCTCGGACAATTTCAGCATTCCAGCCTTTGAAAAATCACTACAAGTTCTCAATGGCCCAGTCAAAAGTTTCAGCGTCTATGATCTTGACAGTTCAGCAACCCTCCTTCCCAATGGAGTCACGGACAATGTCACATCACCCGTCTTTCACCTCCAGGTAATTATTTTTCACGGTAATTTTTTGGACAAAGTTGATGGATGTGACATCATTTAATGCTCACACAATTAAAGACAAAAAACTTCTTAAGTTGAAGTCGAAATGAATGAGATTCATCAGAAAAATTAAACAAAAAATAGCAAAAACTTCCATCGGCCCAGTTAACTTTAAATTGTGCTCACTCGTTCCATTCGTTTGCCTGTAATTTAAATTCTTTCACTTGGGTTAAAATTAAGTTTTGAAAATACTGGCTTATTTGAGTAGCCCAAAGCAAACTTTCCTTTCCAAAGTCAAAAGGTTCTTTGCATTCGCTGCCGGGATTAAACAAACAGGTAAACCAACATCCCATCAGTGAATTTCCCAAGTCAATAGTTTGGTACAATTTATTTACTCTCGCGTTCAGAGTCTGCGAGGTTGGTTTTTGGTGAGTTAGAGGCTAGACTTGAGTTTGTGGAGTCGATCTTACATAAATTCTCATTCGTAAACCAAATCTAAAATTTGGTGGTTCACTCAAGCATTTACGGGGGGACGGAATTTGTGTATCTCAAACCAGCATTTTGACTTCCTAGTTCTTGCTCCTACCTCTTGGAAGAAATGGTTGAAGAGGTAACAAGGCAAAGAAGTTATCCTCAACTCAGCCGAGTTAGTTTTTGGAGAAAGTCTATTCGACTTTCTCCAAAAGAGAAACCTCCGAGAGAAAGGTTTATTAATGATGCGGTTGCTCCGCTCTATTTGTTTACATTCTAAATTCTGGAGGGAAGAAGGGGGCAATAAAGGCAGGATAGTGAGGAAAATTTGTGAGGACTGAGGGTGACGGAGATAGAAGAAGATTTATTGGGTGCGGGAACTCAGCTTGCACTTAAGCAGGTGAAAGGAGTCATTAAGGATGGCTGATGGAACAAAGAGCGCTAGGCCGCTGCAGCCCTCCACTAGATTCTCCACTTAATTACTGGCTGACTCCGCCAATTACACCATTGAATAATTTGTGAACTTCAAAATAAATTAAATGGGCGTATTGTCCCTTCTAATTTATAAGGAAGGATTTTATTGATCTCCGACTTTCTCTCCTGTAGTGACCCATCCTATTTGCAACTGTTTCCTGTTCTTTTCTATTATTTGGTTGAATCCAAAGTCGAATTTGCAAGTCGTATCACGCAATGTGCTGTACATGTCGGTTCAGCACAATGTACACTGATAAACGAGTCAGCGAAATCGGTGTATGGGTTCACCCAAAAAGAGATCCAAAAATCCCAATGTAAGAGCAGAGACAGTATTTTATAAAAATAATTTAACAAAGCTTGTAAAGCTACAAAAGTGCTGGGCTTAAACCTGAATTTGGTGAAGTTAGAATTGTTGCAAAGAGTAGTGAAATAGGAGGAAAAAGTTAAGAATTTTTAATGAGACTATCAGTATAGCTGAAAACGTGGTCTAATGCTCTACTTTGCCATTGTTCTTTGATTAGTTGTCGCACTCGTCTTTGGAGGATCTGGGTGAAGGAAGTTTGCGTGGATTGTCAAAGAGTTTAGAGAGTCTCGCTGTCATTTCCGCTCGGTTGAAGTACATCCCACAAACGACACTGTCGACATTGAAACGCTTGAAAGTTCTCGACTTGGAGGGAAACAGAATTCGTGAACTCGGCCCCTACAGCTTCCACAATATTCTACTTCAGAAGGTAAGGCTTTCGCTACTGATTTTCAGACACGGTCATCCCCTTAAGTCTTAGCCTCTTACAAGGATTTTCTCGCATTATACTTTCCTGATAAACCCGTCCAACTAACTCTTCTTCTTTTCCAAAGCAAACCATCTCCAAGTAGTCAGCGTCGAGACCACTCCTCAGTTCACCCTGTCGTCAAAGCCGATTTATCGCTTAAAGCTTTATTTTCCTGAATGGAATAGAGAAAGCAGAATAACTCGACTTTCTCAAAGTAGAAAAGCGCAATAATTTCTTGCCTAAAAGTGATGTGGTGTGAAGTACTTGAACCAATTTTAGAACTCGCGAGATGGAATCTATATTATATCACTTCGTCCGTTGGAAGTGCAAAACTGAAAATTAGACATTGGATCCTGATTCAAGTATTCGCATATCGTCCTTCGTTCCGGAATCACTAAATTTATTTTATTTGCGTTGTATTCCATAAAAATTTTATTGTCAAATTCGTGGTCGAAGAAGAGAAGTAACAGGAAATCCTTCATGGTCGAGTGAAACCTTGCAGGTTTGCGAAATAATCCCACACGTCATGCCTCCACAATATCTTGAAAACGCTTGTATTTATGACCTCTGAGCACGAAAGAAGGGTGGTCGTGGGGTCATCCTTTCCTTCCGTTTGTGGTTATTATTCCTCATAGTAGAAATGCTATCGTAATGACCACCTCATCTCGCCCATCTGATCTCGTTCATCGTTTTTACGAACACGTAGACCAACGGAGATGTTCCAATTCCTTTTATTGCAATTCCAAAAGGTCTCTACAGAGACTGAGTTCCAATAAAACATCGGAAGCACTTCCTAGATCCGTTGAGTAGATTCAGTAGATGTAGTTCAAACCCATTCATTTCATGCATCCTTCGTCCCTCCAAATAACCAGAAATTGCACTTCCATACACTTCTTCCTTTGTAGTCTACACTATACAACAGCCACAGCCGCAGCCAACGCTTGCCTCTTTCAGTGTGGCGAATGTATTGTTTCTCTCTCCAACTAGTGCTATTGTCATTCAGTCTCAAGACACTCTACCATTCAGTTTTCAGAATTTGCCAAAAACTCAATCGACTCTGAAAACTGCACCATATATCACACAACAATGTACTCAAACAATACATATTTTATTCAACCTGCATACATACTTCTCGGGAATAGTCCAACCCGCTGCACCAGCCTGGCACATTAGCTTGCAGAGTGAATTAGTATATTTTCAAACTTTTGGGAAAGTTTGTCAATAAATTTTTTAGCTATCTGCTGACTCAAGTAGTTTATCAGAGTAATATTTCAAAATTGCTTTGAGCGTCTTTGTTTATTGTGAGAGCTTTATTATTGCGTCTATTTATTTGATTGAGCGGCTGTACAGAGAATAATGTACCATTCCACGTCCAATATCCAATTTCTTTTCCCGTAAGTTGTGGCAAGGGGGAGAGGAGAGTAAATGGAGCCGATGGAATGAAGTACTGAAGTGATCACCTTTGCACTTAATATGCACATGATTTCTTTTGCATCATTAGAATTTGCACAACGAAATTCAGGAGACTTTTCTCCTGACGCCTCAGACTCAACATTATTATTGTTGTGCCAGAGACTCTTTTCATCCGAAGTTGAACTCGAATCTTTTCATTCTATGCCATTCCTCCGGTTGGATGGTGTAAGGTTTGCCCCATTCGTTATTGTTGTACTCTTCAAACACTTTGGTACAAAGTAAAAAGAAAGAAAGTCAGAATACTATACAAGTATTGGTGTATATGCACTGTGTGAATTCAGGTGATTGCATGCGTGAGGAGCAAAGGAGAACACATTTTTTTGTAAACTTTGCCCTTTTCGCTGTTACATGTCTTCTTCTTCCTCATCCTCGTCTTTTCTCGTTTTTTTTTGAAGGAAGAAAGCGGATGTTGAAGCAATTCTTTTGAATTACAAAGGGAGTCGCATTCGTATAAATAATTTTTTCTTTCATGTATTTCTGAGTTGAGAATCATCATGTATGCACTTCACAGAAGACTCACTCCCTTATTGATCCCAAGTGAAAAGTGATTCATCTTGGGCTTTATAGTGTCAATGGAGCAAGAGAAAAGCAGCCAGCTGAGGTTTTCAAAGAAAGAAATCACTACACCGTGAAACTCTGTCGTCCCCACCTTCCCCTGGGCGAGTTTGAAACATGTTTTGCAATGTAAAGTTTACAAAATTTACTAAAAATCTCACACTATGATACATTTGTATAAAATTCAAAAATAGATTGTAGCTCAGCAAGTTTCAGATTGAACCTGTCCTACTCTTTTTTTGGTTAGAATTGCAAATGAATTCAGGTGACATCATGAAATCCCAAAAGGGTTTATATAATAACAGAACTACTACGGTTGAGATCTGCAAAGATCTTTTGAGCAAACATTAGTCTGATTTCAGCGTAGTCGGCAGAAAAGTTCTAAATTTGGAATAGTTGGTTGAATGTTGATATCACTCAGGATCTAAAACGTCTAATGTTTCTTTCTCTTCCTGGCCAACCTTCTCTAATTGCTACAAATTCCACTGCTCCAATCTTCTGCCGGCTGTTATGCGAAACAGTTTGAAAAAGGAACGAAGTTTTGGATTCATTTACAATTACTTTCCCCTCCTGTCAGCAAAGCACTTGAAAAAAGTAGGAGCGGAGCAGAAGTAGAAGTGCTTTGCTGAGATAAGAAGAAGCAGAAGTTTAGATAGAGAAATGATTGTGTAGGAAAAGAATCTAGAATCTAACCTTCGAGTTTTCAAGGAAGAGAGGCAGGCAGACAGGAGTGTAGACAGTGAGTGTAAAACTTTGGTTTTCCAACTGCAACTTGAGGATTCAACTCTTTCACAGTTTCGGTTTGAGTTTTGTGGTCGTATAGCTAGCTTCTTTATAACTCCCAATTTTGTGGTGAAAAGTTAAGTTGAAGGGTAAAGGAATTCCGTGTATTGGTACACGCGGGGATGGTATGCGGCGTGAATGCGAATCTCTCCAGACTTGTCGGTTTTCTTTTCCTTATCTAAATTTGTGTCGACGACTTTCCTTCTTGTAGTTTTACGCAAGATAGTTATATTTTTCCTTCTTCTCTCCTACAAATCCGACTTACAAATCTAATGACGGTTTGAGTTGTTGTTGTCAGCCATAAAGGTTGACGTCCTTCGATCTCGTTGATTGGATTTTGTAAAGTAATCCTTGTCAAATATTTCGGCTTTATTTACTTACTAAATCCACAGGCTGTTTTCCCCAAGGAAGAGCACAACAATTAATTTTGAATAAAACATAATTCCACAGGCTAGACCTAACTGCGTAGATGTTTGACGGGCTTGTTTTCCTCTTTTACTTTCAGAACCAAATCTACAGTTAAACTCAGTCCCTTAAGCTAACATGGACTAAATTAATTTGAACTGCTGGGAATAATGGATTTATTAATTGATTTTGCCAGGTGAGCCTAAAGGGGAATCAACTGGAGAATGTGTCTGAGCATTCATTCTGGGGTTTGGAAGAGACGTTGATGGAAATTGACATGTCCGAGAATAAATTGCAAGAGTTTCCGTACCCTGCTCTCCGCCGCCTCCGGAGTTTATCCTCACTCAATATGGCTTGGAATGAATTATCTGAATTGCTCATCCTGAGCTCAACCTCAAAAGCGGTTCCCTTGAGTGGCAGCAGTGGGATGATTGAGTGGCCTCTACTCAAATACTTCAATTTGAATTCAAACTACTTGCGAAAATTGGAGAAGGACACATTCAGTTCAATGCGCAACTTGAAAACCCTCGCCATACATCTGAATTCCATCGAGACGGTCGACGAAGATGCTTTTCGGGGTTTGGCAACGCTAGAGTCCCTGGATTTAAGTCACAACAAGATTATACGTCTACGAAGTGGTGTATTTCGCCACACCGTGCGTCTTCTCAGCTTAGACTTGAGCAACAATCACTTGCATATGCTGGATGAAGGACTTCTCAACAATTTGAAAGAACTACGTGAAGTCTTTGTCAATGGAAACAATATACTACAGATCACAGCAAGTACATTTTTTGGGTCTGGCAACGTCCAAATTTTGTATCTCCAACAGAATGCAATGCGACTTATAGAATCAGGAGTGTTTGCACCACTTCGAAATGTTAGCGAAGTACGTCTGAGCGATAACTTCTTAAGGGTTCTACCTCAAGATTTATTCCTGCATAATCAAGTCCTGGCTTCTCTTAGTTTGGATGGGAATCTGTTACAGAAAGTCGTTCCTGGGACTTTTCACAATTGTAAACAACTCAAAGAACTCCGACTCCAAAACAATAAGATCACAACAATTCCTTCTGGCGTGTTGGACGTTTTGCCGAATCTAGAAGAAGTTTACCTTGAGAACAACAAGCTTAGTCTAATTCAAGGATTGGACTCACTTAAGCAAATTCGACATGTGAGCCTGAGTCGGAATCACTTGGAACGTTTAAGCGGAGCCATGCTGCCGGCCACCGAACTTTCATCTCTATCCCTTGGAAATAATATGATCCGGGTAATTGAAGACGGAACATTCGGAAATCAAACTTCGTTGAACATCTTATTTCTTGGAAGCAATCGCCTTGGGCGGATAGGAGCGAAAGCATTTTTTGGTCTGCGAAGTTTGGAGCGTCTGTATTTACAACGAAACAATATTTCATGGATTCACAGTGAGGCTTTGAGCAGTCACACCAGAGCTCTCCAGTACATTGATTTGAGTTATAACGCATTCAAAGGGTGGAACAAAAATGTATTCACAGGACTTGCTTTCATTGAAGAAATCAATTTGTCTTATAACGGAATCCTGAGTTTAGATGATGGAGCCTTTGCCAATCTCCACAGTTTACGAATCATTGACTTATCCAATAATCGTCTCAGCTCTCTCGACTACTCTGTCATTTTCCATATGAGTGGGCTTGAGATATTGAAAATATATTGTAATTCTATCACGGAATTTGGTGGAGTAGGAAAAGGGCTAGGCGCTTCCGGCTCTGGAAGCTCCGCATCAGATCAAATCAAATTGAAGGAATTGGATGTTAGGGAGAACCTTCTCCAGGGCTCAGCCTTGAGACAGATGGAAATGCGACAACTTACAATGTTACAAGTGTCTGGGAATAATTTGACTGATTTGGATGAGAGTACTTTCCTTGGATTTCCATCACTCAGTTTCCTTGCATGCGATAAGTGTCACATCATGTCTCTACCAGCAGAAGTATTTCGACCCAATCCTCATCTCGCAGTTCTCCGCCTCAGTGAAAATGGGTTGAGTTGGATCCCAGAAAATATTTGCACTCCAACTCCGAGTGGCCCCATCGGAGGAAAGTACATCTCGGCACCAATTCTGCGAGAACTTCATCTTCGCCATAACCGACTCAGAAATTTCCCTTACAAGGCTCTATCAAATTGTTCTCGTCTCGAAGTCTTAGCACTGGCGGGGAATCGACTCAACACGCTCGACATAAACCGGATCCAACTTCCTCGCCTGAAACAATTTGACATGAATGACAATCGTCTTACAAAAATCACAGGGTTTAGTCTAGGCAAAGCAATGCCTTCCTTGGAAGTTGTCGACTTTGGTGAAAATAATGTTTCTCGCCTGGCTGATGAGTTTTTGCGAAATATTTCTTTGAGTCGTGTAAATTTCGGTGGGAATGGACTCTTAAAAATCCCTTACGCGTTCTCATCTCTTTACCTATCGTCTCCGTTCGTTCTCAACATGAGTGGAAATCCCTTGGTTAACTTTTACACTGAAAATCACCCGTCTTGGAATTTCTCTGTGATGGATCTATACTTAAGTGACACGAACGTCAGTTTTCTCACCAACGAAGAGTTCAAAGTTTATCCAGCACTCCGTCGACTCGTGATTCGTAGAAATCCTCTCAGCGTCCTTCCTCCAAATGCTTTTTCTTCACTGGTCAATCTAAATCTACTTGATCTCAGCGAAAATGACATTGAAAATGTTAAGCACGACTCTTTGGCTGGACTTGTTCAACTCAAATCTCTCAACCTTTCCCATAATCGAATCAAAGCCTTCACTTCCTTTCATCCTCATTTGAGCGGACTTCAGGTTTGGTTTCTTCCTTACATTCATTCTCTTTTTGGGGGCAAATTCCACATGTGGCTTTTTATCTAACCTATGAAACCCCTAAATCCGTACTCGCCGACTAAAATACTACCATTGATTTGATTTAATTTGTATGCATGAAGTGCTCCATATGTACACTAAAATTATAAGTTCCATCCGTTCTCTATACCAACCAATCTTTCCCAAGCCAATTGCGATTGTGAACCAACCGTCGAATTGCTTCTTGTCGAGTAGATTTGGTGCCCAGTTAGCACTCCCATGCTTGAATTGGACCCGTGCTCTAACTTCAATGCTCTTTTAGCACGCAAAGCAAGAGCTGGGAAAAGATCACGTCGCATGGCACGAGTTTTTTTGCTTGGTTTTATTTATTACCGACCATTAAACGCTTGGAGAAAGCACATCACGCTTTGGTGCACCTTGTACCCCCCTTCCTCGTTCAAGTGCTTTGTTTACCACCGGACAATTTGAATTTTCAAAAGCACATACATTTGTAAATCGTTTTCAAAATTCAAATTCTGCACGATATTCATAGCAATTTTGAATAGGCTCGTATTTTTTGGGTTTCATTGACAAAAGCATGTGCAACGTTACCTTTATAAATGCACAATATCAATCCTTTCCTTGCCACATTAGCTTGAAGATGAATTATCTGGCTTGAACTTTTTGGCTCGCTGTAACGAAAGACCAAGTAATACGTTCAGCAAAAAATGCTTCCCCAGATCAAAAGAAAAGGAATAGAGGGGCTGAGATTGTACTTTTTATTTTGAACATACTTTGTTTTATGCCTTATTCGTTGCGGATTTGCTAGTGTACAGGGTCGTGGGTAGAAGTGCAGCTTTTACAAGTCAAAGAATATTCCAATGGTACTCAGCCACTGCTGCAATGCACCAAAATTGGTGATTGACTTGACAAAGTTTACATACTTGAAGGAAACATTGGATGCATTTTGCTTTTTAACTTCGCACTTTGCGATTTCCAATTTCTTTTGGCAAGCTTTAAGCACATGACCCATGAGCTTAGAATATTACAGCTATAAAATTAAACTTGCACTCCATACATGCAGACTGCAGAGATCGGTTAAATTTTATTTTTTTGGCTCCCTTTTCCTTTGCCTGCTTGGTGGTTTCCTAAATTTTAATAAAACAATATTGTTCACAAGAATAGAGTATTATTTCCAGAAGTCTCTAAATATTAAACATGGCCATCGGCAATCTAATGCATTAAGGAGTGCAATGCACAGCTTGCATTGCTATCAGATGTTTGTTTTCCGTAAGGGTAAAAATAAATTTCAATTTCAAAACTAAACTGCATGGTTGGCTAGAAAAGTATATGGCATTAGACTGGAGTAGAGGTCGTGTCCTATTTCAAAAGAACACAGGTTTCTATTAAAAACGCTAGCTATTCTCCTCAAGCTCTAGAGCTCTGTTGGGATATTAGCCATCTTCCAGAGTTAGCTAGGAGGCACAATCTTAGACGTTTCATTTTACAAAGAGCCCGTGAGGGAATTGGAACTGCAAGACGTAATGTTAAGCTACTTCAACTTTGCAAGCATCTACAAGTATAAGGCCAGCCGGACACAGATAATATTGTATCTGCAACACAAAACCAGTAAAACAACACAAGGCTTCCCAAAGCTCAGTTTTTGTACGAAGAACTGTTGTACGACAATTCCCATCCGGTATTTTCCCCCAAAGACAGTTGGGGGGAAAATACCTCCAACAATTGGATTCAATCGGATGGGAATTGTTGAAGAGAAATTGCCGCGATTGGTTAGTAGTTGGAGGAGAACTGTAGAAATAGCCGGATGAGAATGGGAACTGGCTTGCTTTGCATAGAAACGTCCATCAGCAAATCAGGGCAAAATCGTTGGACGGAATTCGTCCAATTCTATAAGTCTAAATAGTTTGTCTAGTTCTGTACCGCTGGACAGAATGATGGGTGGAGAATGTAAATCAAGCCAAATACAAATAAATCATAAAATACAAAGCCTGGATTGGGTTGTAACTGTAAGGCTGGTGAAAGCTGCCTGGAGAAAGTTGAACTTTCACCCAGACAGAGGAAAAGACTTGGAAAGCTTATTTTCCAAAGGCTTTTCATTTCACATGATTGCAAATGTAGTTTATCACATTGTGCAGACGCAGACGAGCATGAATTTTGCATTCAAATGCTTTCCTCTTTAAATATGAATGTGGATGTGTCCTCAGTGTGAACTGGATCGCAATGTCCATGAAGATAACTTGGCATCCCAACTCCCAGTCTCATAATGTATGCATGCAAAATTAGGATTGCCACTACAATCCTCCCTGCAATGCGTACACTATGAGGGTAATACTCATTCAACTCAGCAGGGTCTTCCCCTACAGAGAAAATTAGATTTTTGGCATCGGTGTACAATCTCCAGTCTATTTGTTGATCAAATTGTGTTGGCACTAAGCATGAGACCCTTGTCATTGGCCATGTTACTTTTCCTTCCTCAGCATTTCGCCTCGCATTCTCCAATCTTTGTTGTCATAAATTCTTAAATTGGATTTCGTCATTTAAGAATGACAAACTGATTTAGGTGAAAGTCCTACGACAACTTTTCGAAACTGTTTTGGGCCCGCTAGTGATTAATTATTGCGACCGGCTTTCTTATTTTTTGCACTGGATTAAAAATATGAAACATTGAACTTGGCTCATCCGTAACACGACAATTCTCCCCCGACGATAATTCTCCCCCGCGATAATTCTCCCTTGCGATAGTTCTCCCCGCGATAGTTCTCCCCAACGACAATTCTCCCCCGCGACAATTCTCCCTCACATTCACGTTCCACTTAACATAAATGCTTATACATTTCATGTATACGTATGTATTTATGAATTTATGGGAACACTGGTTTAACGCATAAAATAAATTAGGA
>JAQGCM010000997.1:0-18332 GCA_034699705.1 Hymenaphorura dentifera
AAATCAGCTAGTGGACCCACTATGTAAGCTGCACATAGGATAACAAATAAATAAGCTACCGTTGTCAAGCCGCTGTGCATAGTTTCCGTAAAGTCAACAAGCGCTAATTACAAAATGTGTAAACCGTAACAAGTAGACATGACCAAAAGCCAAGCGACGACGACACATTCTCAAAGTTTAAACGAATTTCATTCTTAAAAATCAAAAATGAAATTTGATTTTAATTAATAATTTGGGAAATTATAATTATTTAACTCTTGGATAATTTTGTTCACCTAAACTGTACAGTGATTTCAAGGGTTTTTCGAAGGAAATTTGTGACGGGAAAATGTATCGAGCCCAAAGGTATTATCCTTTCAACTAGTGGAACATATGCATATTTATTTTGCAACAATGATTTATAATTCGCCACAAATTGTTTGAGAAATTTTTAATCTAATTTTTGCATTTTCTTGCCATAACCAGTTTGGACGGGTATCCTGGACTTGACAAAGTGGACACATTTCGCTACAGCGATATTATTTTTGTTGGTAAGCAGTGCTTTTTGAGGTGTTCGAGTTGTAGCCGGAACATTCGGATGGAAAAGATGAATCTTCACTGGGATGAAATTCATTCTCCAGTTTTATGCCCGACCTGCAATTTGGAAATTGATGGCCATCACGCCTACCAGCACATGGTACTACTGCGTTTCTTCTTCGTTTCATGGTTTCCTTATGTTACTGTACTTCCTACGTGATTGCAATGTCAACGTCTGAGCTCTTGTCTTGTTAATATTTTGGTTGGTTTGATTTGTTTTTTAGACGAAACTGTGCTTGGCTCGAATTGCCTATTGTCGCTTTTGTTCTTTTGAAACTACCAAGGGTAATATCGTAAAGCATGAAGACTCCTGTGAGCATTCGCCTTTCGTTCGGGGCAAAGTGATGGAAGAGATCGGTATACCGAGACATGTCCAGGTCAAGATTCCATGTTATGAACGAGTTCTCCAAACAGCTCAAGTTTATTCCAGAGCTCATCGCAAGAATTATGGTTAGTAAAATTGTGTTGTCAATATTCAATTATTTATTTCTCGGAAATAGTAGCTAATTCTTTATTCTACAACCAGGTCCCTCCGCTGCGTTCAAAGTATCACAGAAAATGCAACAGGATTTTCCAAGTGTATGCCATGCCAAGCGATTTGGAACACTTGCGACAATTGTAGAAGAGACAGAGGATGAGTATGTTTGAGCGTATCCACACCAATTAGCTAATTGATTCGCTAATTTATTCTGCTCAAAATGTTTAGATTATTGGAGGAAAGGCTTTTCCCGGAAGGAAGAATTGCTAGAGCACGAAATGCGATCGACAACTTCATACTTGAAGAGAGGGCCAAACTTAAAACCTCTTATGGCCTAAGTTCTGATCTTCATGATCGCTCCGTTGTGACTCAAAAGCGTGGAGATAAGAAAAAACTAGCCAATAATTTCCTCAAAGTATCCCAGGGCGATTCCATCCCAGTAGATGCCAAAATTTACTTCAGCCAATTGAGTTCTAAACGCTCAGGTCGTGGTTGGTCCCAGTATGGTGCCAAAAACTCGGCCAGTGTGACAACTAATACGACTAACACTTATCCTGGAGCATTGGCTGAGGAGGGCGTCACTCAGAAAGAAAAAGACACCAGTGCGGAAGCAGTCCGAAATTACTACGAGGAAAAAGATAATTTGGTAAGAAATTATCATGCAAACGTTGCACTCGTCGACTGAACCAATTAAATGTACTGTATTCCACACTTTATAGGCTAAGCAAAGGAGTCTGGTTAGAGTATCGTTTGCAAATTCAAATCGAACACGAGCTCGGACTTATGCGAATCAAGACCGCGAAAAGAAGCAGAATCGTGATATTCAGGCTTTGGAAAAAAAATTTGAGTCGGATCAGTTGGAGGAAGACAAGGCATTTGTTATCAACCAGGCTATTCAATTGGAGAAAGCTTCAAACAAACTCAAGTCGATTCCAAAGAAAGATTGGCCTAACTTCGTCAAGGATATTAAAAAAACTCGTAAGATTTGGTCTGACTTGGGATTAGATGCCAAAGATTGTACATCCACTGATGAAGAACTTATGGAAATGACTGCCAAGAGTAACACGATAATGGAGCGTTTCAAGAATCCCACGAATTACTTCAAAATAGATGAGCAGAAGGAAAAAGCAGACCTTCCAGTTCGAGGAGGATTCTTTAAGCCGTGCGAGTATTGTCATGATCTCATTCCGTCAGATTTCTTTGAGTCTCATGTGGTACAATTTCAACTTCTAGAAACTACCATTTTGTGCAGGGCACTAAAATTATTCTCCTATGTACAGGAAAAGTGCAAGTTGGGTGGAAGACGCCCTGTACTGGATCTCGGACATTTGCACTCAAATATAACGATCAAAACAGTCAAGCCTCCAGAGCCGCTAACGCCACTGCAACCGTCATCAGCCTTACTACTTAAACCCTCCCCGAAACCCAAAAAGAAATCACAATTGTAACCGTACTATCAATCTAAACTAACACTCAATATCATTTGCTAAACAAAATTCTTATACTTGAAGTTTATGTGTTTTGTGGGAATGTGGGAATAAAAAGATGAGATTTTAACCCCGGTTGAAGTATCGTGTCATTCCTAAATTTACTGTCAACGATCTTGACCCGTCAAGATCGTATTTCGTGGAGCAAGAGCTGCCAATTTCACGCCCATGTCAGGACTATCACTTGATAACGAGACCCGTAGAACCTTCTTTACAATGCGATTGAAAATTCCGTTTCGTATAGCTATAATTCATCTATCCGACAAAAGATAATATTTGCGCAGATTACTGAAACCTTAAATCGAGTCCACACAAATAAGCAAATCTTTTGCACTTTTGAGTCTCCTTCATCCACTTCCAAAACGCACTGATCCCAATGTAAACATTTCTCATTTGCAGTCTTCACCACAATACTTTCTCCATGATTTATTTGGCACCTATAAGCTGCTTTTGATACAACAAAAGGTTTTTGCACATATTTTGCAAGGTACTAGATTTTAGACTTCCAGTCCAAGGAGTTCAAGGCGTACAAGACTTTGCCTAAAGCGTTGTTCGAAATATACAATTTTGTGCGGTTTTATAATCGGAATTCCGCTACACTGCATGCATTTTGCTCTCTTGGGAAGCGGTGGACATATTGTAACCAAAATCTAGCAGAAACTGCAAGAGTGCACCTTGTGTTCGTGACAGTTGGAAATGAGTTCGTTCTGGGAGACGGTTCAAAACTGCGGCGATTTTCGTTTTCCCCTGAATGGGCTCTCGAGTTAACGCCGTGATATTTTCCCATTTTCTAGAGTATTTACACATGACATTGCAAATATTGTTATGTGCACTTTGAATATGGGTGAAATAACCGAACAGAGCAGTTCAATACCTGAGTTGGTAGAATTCCGGACACACAGATATTACACAAAGCCTGCAAACTGCTGCAAGTTAGACCACCCAAGGTAAACAGTATGCCCATGTATTAATCGAACCAAAGCGAAAGCCACAAACGCTGTCGAAATCAAAACGATAGCACATCACGAGTTAATGGATTTTGTGTCCTGAGCACGTACTCAGATTAAAATCTCCAGGCTCAGCTCAAATACTCGACAATATGCCTTGTGCTAATTATCGGAATGGAGACAACAGAAATTTTGAAGCATGGGGCTGTGTAGGCTGTGTCACAAAATGATACAAATCCGAGCTAAACCTCTTCAACAGACTGTTTTGCTTCTATCAATAGATTTTCATTAGTCTGATGAAAACAAAATGCTTTAGAACGAAGTAATTTGAATAATTAAATGCGTCATTATCTAGTAACGTGTTAGAGTATCAGGTTTGAACGCAAAACTGAACCAAACTAGCAAGGAGTTTTGTGAAAATATTTTTCCCGTCACATCGGATCTTTTGCTACATACCGACCTAAATTGATCTTCCGATTTCCGATTGAAAATGTTGAAGAGCATGTCGTCATAATTGAACAACTGGTTATTTCTCGCTTTTTTATCAAAACACACCATGACATTTTTCAATGAAAAGTAGTAGCATCAACACACTTTCGGAACGTTTACTTTGCTCTAGGGTGCAATAATCCGGACTACATACATGTAAAAATGAACAACATTGCTTTTGCTACTCAAGGCCCAAGCCTTGAAAATAAAATGAATAAGTTGAACAAAATAAGATCAGTAAGTCAAAGTATTAGTTCCAGTTCCATTTCTGTAACTTACCCGCTTCTTGTTACGCAGAATGGCGGCGTCTCTCGTGTCCTCGGCATTTCCTGGAGAAGTGGTTCCCCACAAACGTGTGGCCATGTGAACATAAGCACCTACCCATAAATTATTCAATTACAATCATTTGACTTTTGGCTACGCCTTCAAAACATCATATGGAGAGTAGTGGTATACGTAATCTTAAAATGCTTGCCCAAACTTAGAACTTATGTATTTATTCACCAAGAGACTTTTACACTTGCAAACACAAAGCTGGCAGAGTTCATGTCCTTGGCAAATGTCTACAAACCTTGAGCTTGAAATTAAATAATCATTATTCTCATCCATAAGGCTTTGTATTTACCTGTGATGATGGCAAGCGGTAGAAAGTACTGCAGTACCACTAAGCCCAGCAAATAATATTTTCTGAAATTGGTCGACAAGACAGCATTCTCGCAAAATGGTTTGAGTCCGCCAGCTTTCTCTGCCTTCTCGATCACCCTGATAAGGAATGTTAAAATAACGAAAGCAATTATTATTACAATGCGCAAATGGTTTTCAAGTTTGCCATTCAAATATTTTTTGGCAATAAACCTCGTACGAGTCTCTACCTGGGCTGCGCTTCTGGGAAGCTAATCACAATCACAGACACAGCTAACATTTCATAACATTTTTTGATAATCGAGAGTGATAAAAATATTGTCAACAAATGGACAATCGGCATCCTCCAAATTTTGTTGACTGGCATGAATCCCTCTGAGGGATCACCGTTAAACGCAGACTTTTTTAAAAGTAAAAATCGGGTTTGGGCGGCAGGAATTGTAATGAGGTCTGGAAACTTCAACTCTGAATATTTACTACAACCAAAGTTTTATTTCGCTGGGCTAGTGGGCTAGCTTTAAAAAAGAATCAAATGCTGTCCTCACACCTTCAACATAAAGCAAACAGGAGAAAGCAAAGCATCGCACCATCTTTTCTTGGGTAGATTGCAAATAGTTTTCAGACTAAAAGCCAATACCATAAGTGCCATAGTCTAAGACATGATGCAGATAATTAATTCCTATTCCCAAATCCTAGCCAGAACGGGCCAAGGTAGAGGAAGAGGACTAAAAGTTAAAGCTAAACTCGAAGCTCAACTTTGGCGATTTAATAAGCATCGTTCTTGAGGACTTCACAAGCAGAGTGTTCTCATTCCTTGACAGCACAATTTATACGAAATAAAAGCAATATCATTGCGTTGGAGCTTCCGGATCCTGCAGGAGCTAGATGTAAATTGGACTAAAAACAACACAGCACAACTTTTTTTGCCGAACATTGAATTTCGTTATTCTGCCTGTGATTCAGGATAATGTATTTATGTATTCTAGAAGAAGGATGATATTCACCAGGGAAAACCCTTCAACAAATTTGCTCTCTAAATGGAGACAAGACGTGGAAGGGAATGGGAGAACGAAGAAAGTCTATAGCCAATCTTCGACAGTAAAATTTTGCATAAGGAATTCTTTGAAAGTAGAATTCCGGGAATATATTATGTGTCATGAAGTGTCAAGTTAGAATTGTAAATCTCCATGCAAGGAGCGACATATGAGTGGGATTTAGTGCTGGCGTCACATCGTAGAATACAATTATTTTGCTTTCTTTCATTGTTGAACTGAGTTCTAAAGCTCTGCGCCAGACTCAGCCTCGTCCGTAAGACTCTCTGACTGTAATGCTTCAGTGTAAACGGAAGTTATGAACCCACAGAAGGGTGACAGACGAAAACACGCCGTGAGATGCTGCGTTGTTACGAAAATAAATTCTTTCATGAAGCCCGAATTTTAGAGTGAGTTAGTATTTTCAGAGCTCACCTCCTACAATGACAAACATCAAAGTCCGCCATACTTACTCCAATAAATTTATTTTTATTACGCGTGTGATGCTCTCCCTATGGAAACTAGTATCTTCTCTGTCGACAAGTACTTTGTATTTAGATCATAAAGTAACCCACCGCAGAGATCTTTTCGACTCTGTGAAGCCTGGTGGATTTGGGGAAATTCTGAAGACTAGCTGATAAGAGTGAAGATCTCTGCAGAGACTTTGTTGACTGGGATTGCCTGACACTGGGAGAGCACTTAAATTAGTTGGTTTGTGAATAACGGCTGATTGAGAGAAGGACTTCGGTTTTGAAGACTTAATCCTGTAAAACCGTGCTTTCACTCTGTCAACGTGTTGATTGAGGAAATCATTTACTCATGGTGTTCAAGCTAGTGAGCATGTATATGTGTCACTGTGCTAGACATTTCATTATCGGGGCGTCTCATGAAATGTAATCCCAATTAGTTTGAAATGCCTTGGCCGAAGTCAGTAGTAGAAGACTCAAGATACCAACACAAATTGTAAACCTCTTTACATTCCAGTCGAATTTTGTGTGAATGGCTATGAAGCGTGAGATATCTATTTTCAGAAGCCATTAGCGTCTCTGGTATTCAGTCATTGGTGGTCGTGGGGAGGTAAGCTCTAACAGTCCAGGGACTCAAGACTAGAACTCGCTAGAACCAAACTCCTCTCTTTCTGTACAGAATGCATGCAATGTCGGATCAATACAATACCTTTGAAGTTGTGCCACGACCCGGGCCGACCTCAAGAGAAATCTCAAAATCCTTTGTCATGCCAAACCCCTATTGAAAGTAAGGCTTAATCGTATCGGAAATAGGAAAACGAAAACATGGCATCATCACTACCACTAAACATGATTGGCTCGTGATCACAGCTTGGAGCTCTGGTGCTACTAGGAACGAAGGTCGTTCAAATCGTAAATTGTAAATCCCTCATGTAATACATAAACTGTCCAACTTCCCTGTAATTCGCTGGACCCGTTTTTAATTGTAGAATATAGCGTAAATGTAGACAGACCCCTGTGGCGTGGGGAGTTCAAACGTTTTCACATAGACGCAATCAAAATACTTGAGTCCTTTCCTCCTCGACTGTAGTTTATGACATTTGTTGAACTGAACATAACATCTGTGTTCCGAGTCTGAATATGAACCGATCTAGGTCCGGTCTAGCCCGGCACTCTAGCACTCACGTCATTTCCTGAATAGGAAGAATATCAATTCCAGATGACTCTGTGTTATAAAACATTGGGAAAAATCCCCAAAAACTGGTATGATAAAACGGAAGTGTTCAAGTTTTGAACTCAAAACCCAATTTAGTTCTCAATTCATAAATGTGAAGGACCGAATAGTGGTTTTCTACGGTGCATCTGCATCATACAAATCATTTCCTATAAAAGCGATGGACTCAGCAACTGAGTCGGGCGCTTTTAGAACTGCTTTCTCCAGAGTCCATAGTCTATACCGACGACGACGAGTAGACAGGAAACTGTCGTTTAAAATAAATGACTGTCAAAACTCATGTCTCCTTGCTCTATCTACAGCTGGCAAATGACGATGGCCAAGTTATAGCGATTTAAGGAAAATTCTCTCTGGGATTCCAAATTTTCCACCGTAATAGTTCAACAACAATAGTTTGAAGAGTTTAACAGTGGAGCTCAAGGGAAGGTATAATTTTGGGACTTTTCACTACTTACAGAGTAGCTCCCAAACTTCTACCGCCCTGTGCTCAGAGACAAAGTTGCCACCTGACTCGAAAATTCGGTGTAGCACACCGCTAAAGTTTTGATAAAATTTTCTATAAACTTTTCTTTGATACAGTAGTACAAAGCTTATTTCTTAACTTTGGACGGGTATTACGAACCGTAGAACGAACACAAGTTGCCGTGCTAAGAGCTTGCTATGGTAAAATATTTACACAGCACGAATAGAATGCTGCTGTAGCTTTATTTGTCCTATCTGATTAACATTGCAATTCATTTTCAAGTAATCACACTCTGGATTGGAAATTTGACGGCTCGACTCTAACAAAATTAAGATTGTAATTAGAAATGTGGTGCATTTTAATACAAGGTGTCTTATGGGTGGAAATATACTCAAGCCATGCAGGCTGTATTGCGTGTCATACAATATACAATGTTAGGTGTTTGGGACTGATAGTGAAGAAACGAGAAAAGCCGAGCTCATTGGACACCGATGAAATGATTGAGTAAAATCTAGAACAATGAAATAAAACAGGAGCCGGTGTATGGAATTTCATTGCCTTCGTTTTTTCTCCTGTTCTCAGACTTGACAACCGAGACCAAGCGAGATAAATGGATATGGGCACGATAGAGTGAACGAACGTATAGCAAAAGAACAAACATCAAACTTCATGCACTATTCATTGGTTCTCTTCTGTCGTCTACCAACGTTTAGCCCCTAATATGAATGTCAATGGATAAAAGATTGAATGACATGAAGTGGTCTTGTTTTGCTGGTACTTTTGGTTCTTTTTTGATATTCATTTTTACCTGAAATCCAATTCTGTTGGCAGGGCGAGTAGAATTCCAACCGACCAAATGGCTATGATGGCTAGACTTGCATTTCTCTTTGATCCTCTGGCACTCAATGGGTAGAGAACAGCTCGGTAGCGGTCAACAGCGATTGCCGAAAGTGTAAACACAGACACGTTGACACTCAACACCTAAAACAAACATTCATTAAAATAAATAGTCTTGTTACGTTTCCCTTTTTGACTTTTCGATTTGGTTGCTTTTGTTTCTATCAAATACTGGGACAGGGCACAGACTTGGCATTTGAGCAACGTTGAAATTTGATGAACCATCCAACGCCAACCTGACAATCCTGACAATTAGGATTAGCAATCATCTCTGATGATTAATTATAGCTCAAAGCATGACTAGCATGGCATTTGAACCAATTATGGTTTCATTCTTGGTTTTGGCTCCGATATTAGTACGTAGGATTTTAGGAGTGAAAGGAGCAGGTAGATTTTAATTACAAATATCAAATAATCATAAAGCAACAGATACAATTAACTCCTTGTCGCAAATAGATGAAAGGGATCTTTCTAATAAGCCAGCCTAAGCTGCAGCCGCAGCTCTTTGCACTTAGAGAAAGCTGTGATTTCTCCATCTGGCTAATGAAAGATGATGGAAATGGCAATTTCATTCATTCAACAGACCGAGTCTGACTTTCTCCAAAATCGATAATAATTGCAAAAACTTTCACAAATAGGTTAGTGCATTTAGAATGCTGCCTGGCAAAGTTTTGTGTTAAGTTTAGTTAGTGTGCATTTCTACGGAAGCACAAACTTCCTTCGATAAAACTTAGTAGACTAGTTTTATCATAATGCTACGTTGAGAACTAAAGCATTTCTTCTAGAAACTTCTTTTCGATTTGAGCCCAAAGAATAAACATTTTTGCACTCTGCACAAGAAATTGTGATAACTCAAAACTAATAAAACCATAATACAATGTATAAGCAAAACTTTGAATTCTTATTTATGTGACTTGAAAAGCCAGATTTAATGTTCTAAGCTTTCAAAGAGTGACACGAAAGGGTCTGACAATGCAAATATATTTCTTTCAAGACACGGTCAAATTCATTCAAATTTAAATCATGTCTGGAAATCCACAAGTGTGGTAAGAATTTTTAATGATTTTCTGTGTGGTAGCAGCGAAGTCACAGTCTGTTTTATACAGGCTTTTCCATAATTGGTCTGTACAACCATGGCAACTAAACCTTATTGACTTATTTACAGGGCTGTGCCCTGTAAATTGTGCGGTAACTGGATCTTATTGAGTTGTTTATTTGATTGATTGCGTTGACGCCCTATAAACCTTATTGTAGTTTTGAAAAATTGAGGGCAATGAGGTGCTCCAAGTTAATTACTACATTGAGTTGCATGCTTGAGAATAACTGGTAGTGGTAATTGCTGCTTCATATCGAGTCATAATTACATGGTGACCAAATTTAGCACCCTAGCAAATGACGCATTGCGTTGTGTAAAGTAATCTTATGATATCATCAGCGCATTCATGTTGTACTACTTGTACTAGAGTCTATTGAATATGGCAAAACGTTTGTTATGTTCGCACGACGTGTCAACGAAGTGTAGCGTGTAGCCGACAGAGACTACAAATTGGTCGACAGTCCACAAATATGAAATATTGCCAATAGTCGCCGGCCGCATTCTGTATGTTATGTCATTGCAATTGCAATGCAGTTGCTTGAAACCATTAAGATCTGTTAAGATATGTAGGAGGAGTTTCGGGAACAGACTACGAAACCTAAATAAGATTTGATTATAAAATGTGTACGAATGTACAATACGAATTTGCAAGCGTTATGAACGTTGAATCAGTTTTATGGAAGCACATCAAATTTTGAGAATTTTCATTTGTCCTAGGAAACCTTAAGCTTAGTCGTTGCAAGCTGCTATGATGGATTATTTTGAAAATTTGAATTTCGGAACCCGTCTCTAGGTTCAAGAGATCCTAATTGGCAGAAACTAAACTTAACAGGCAGGTGTGCAGACCCTCTGTAGAGACCATTTTGGAGATTCTCTGACAGAGAATTCTATGAGAACATGTATTCACAAGCACAAATCTCGCAGAGCAACATAAATCCAATCAAATGGAAGGAATTTGAATTTTGTGCCTCCGGAGTCCGGACTACGTGATTGAAAAGGCACATTCGCACTTTCGTGCATGCAGTAATGAGACAGATGTACGGAAAGGTGTTATGTAATGTTAGATTTATACAGAGATAATCGAGATAGCGGTGGGCCAAGGTCTTTCGATAAAGTACTTGACTTTGACAGACTGACTTCTGACTGACTTACTCACATTTCTACTTTTGCAGTAGCAAAGACAGAAATCTTATGAAAATAATACGACTGCACTGAATTTCATGGGAGATCCAGCTTGCTGCTCTTCGAAATGGGTCTTCCTCGCAAACTGGAGAATTTTGGCTCTCAGACAATCTCAAACAAAAGTTGTATGCGGATGCATACAAAACCTTTTAACCAATTCGGTGCACGTTCCTTATATCTCAAGGAATAATTTTTCTTTCCAATATTTTCTCTTGAATTCGTGCCTAAGTAAGTTCACTGTTCAGTGAACGAGGATCCAGCAAGAACGAAATGCTTCTTCTCAATCCACCTCAAAGTATTCTAGCCCAAACCCAAAATCAGAAGCCATTTCACCTTGCAACTAGCAATGCATAAAAAACTCTGGATAGTGAAGTTTTAATATAAATTTTGACCACGTTCCGTTCCACATTATGGCTATTTGCATCCAAAAGTAATGAGTTTCACCTGATTACGTTTTCAAAGAAACAGAAACCTAAAGTTCGACTCTCTCTCTCTGTCTGCAGCCATTGTGAGACTAGTTCATACAGCCAGTTGACAAAGTCCCGACTTTCACCCAGCACTCAATGTCTGAATAGCAAAATTTCATCAACGCATGAATCAATGCTAGTTTTTAGCAAAAACTTCTGAGACGTACTGTATTCGCATTTACTTGATTGGAATGAATGGATGCGTAAAACCTTCGTTCCCTATTCAATCCGTCTAATTTTGGAACTTGTCTAGAAATTTAGCTCAAATTGAATAGGAAAACTGAGGCAAAACTGTTTTGACGGAAATTCGGTGAAATTTTATGATAAAGGCCTCACACAGTTTCACCATATTATTATATAGAATTCTGCCGTAAGAATCCATTTCTAACATTTGGTTCGGAGCTATTTAGTATTATCCTCAAACTTGGACTTTCTCCGCTTAAGAGTCTGGGTCGAGTAGAGAAGAAGGCAAATTGCTTAGTCAACTCCTCGACTCTCGGGCTGACTGAGGAAAAAAGGCTCCCTGAATGAGCCATGAGCTTTAAGCAGACTAGCAACGAGTTTTTGTAATTGAATCATGTTTGCCACGCATCAAAACTCCTGAGCGTTCAAGCCAAAAAGAAAGCATAGGAAGAGCGTGAGTGTGGACGAGCAATCTAAACGAAAATAAGGTATTTGAGTCGGGAGCCATTCGAGGAGAGAATAAGACAGTAGAACGATAATGGGTGCTAACCTGGGCTGAGAATGCTAGCAAAGGTTAGAGAAAGAAAAGGCAGAGAAAGTTGATGACTTCCTTAACTCATATCAAAGCTATTTTTGCATGCTGCATTAGAATGGACAAAATGAGAATTTTTATAACTTAATTTTTTTTTCATGTTGACTACAATTTCGATTTGAGCCTGAACGATTCTTTTTGAGTTTTGCACAAAAACGTGAGTTGGGCTTTGAGTCGGCCCTAGTGTAGTCAAGACTAACTTTTCCTGGCCTTATCTCTCTGAAATCTGCCTATCTCTTAGTTTACTCTAATATTAAATTGATTTGACTGGATGTGTTTTCATTGTGACACACTAGAATTTTTATAGAAATCAATAGGTCTGCACTTCCATTGAAGGGGTTTTGGTGACCTTTAGAGGAGAAAAGTTCGGTGAAAGGCTTGCCCTATCTGACAAGCATTAATTTATTATACATTCCTATCCTTCGTTCGTTCCACAATTCGGAAAGGCACCCTTGGCTCCTCTTCGTGTGTGGCGGGAGAGGGCTTAGCGTTTGGATGGTTAGATGGAAAGACGTGAATTTAACCCTTCACTGGCTATGCAATGTAATATACATTTTCCAAATGGGAGAAATCCATTGAACTGTAGAATTGAAGAGGTTGTTTCTCTGCACAGCACACCACAAAATACTTTTAAAAATTCTGGTAAAGTCATGCAATTGAAAAGAAATGCAGGAGGCAGGATGTCTCCACACTTTAAACTTAAACCAACACCATCAAATGGAACTTGACGGGAAGGGGAAGGAAAGCATTGGGCGATGATCATCTAACAAATCATTCGTATGTTTTTATTTAACTGCTCAAGTGCCAAGTGAAAATACGAACGACTCGCTCTTATTGCCTGCCTCACATACATCACTGAATTTCATCATTTTAAGCTTCTAGACTCCAAGGCGTGACAACTGTTTCTTTACTTTTTCTATCCTAGGCTTCAGACCAGATAGCAAATCGCTCACATTTGTTTCCCTGCGAATGGAATTGGAAATCGACTTTCACTCCCTCCGGCAAGCATTTCTCTAAATTTTATATCTATCAAAAATCCCAAGACTCGTAGATATAAGAGATTTGAAACAAGACACAAATTTGTTGGTCGTCGCAGAACAGGACATAATACTGGAAGCTGGGCAGATGCTCGGGTCAGGGTGAAAGTGCTTTGGAATTGAGTCGTACTTCGTATACACTAGAGCATAGGACAATAGAAACTCATCAAATAGTTGTTCAATGGAAATCTGTGAAATTTTATCATGTTAGCCCTCGGACATATCGTACACATCGGACAGTCAAATAATTTTGTCAACTCATATGCATAATACGTATTATCTTAGCTTCAAAACTTCGAAGGGGCAACCTTACTTTCAACTATTCAACAAGAAGGGCAAAAAGGCGAAAACCTTTCAAAAATATTATATCGATTTCGTTTATTTCCGTTGGTCAAAGTGGTGCACAATTGAATTCCAACAGGGCAGGTTTTGAATACAGATTGAATTGTAAGTACATCACGTAACGTAGTCTCGATCAAAATCAATAATTTAGCGAATTCGAAGGAGCCGAATGTCATTTTGTAGGATGAAATGGAAAAGTGCATTCCCCTTTACACACAGCAAACGGATATCCTGTCTATTTTGCCAAGGCTTTACGATTCCAATTCCAATAGCATGGACTGCCAACGTACTTGTGGACAAGAATATTGTTTTAAAACTACACCAGACTCGTGATGGCTAAATTAAGGAGTTGTGAAGCACGTCTTCCAGACTTTGTAACTGACTTTCCTCAATTTGGCTTATTTCCTTAGTGAAAGTTCCATTTCATTTGGTCTGGGAATTGTCCTGGTGGATTCTGGCCTGCTAGATTTTTTTATTTTATTTAGAATACAATCGTTAAAAGAAACTGCGGTTTTTGAATGATGACATTCAAGAATTCAAAGTGAAAGAAGACTTTTAATAGAGAAAGTTGGCATCACCATCATTATATTTTTTAATATTATGTTGTATTCAATCTCAGAGCCCATTCTTGAGCCAAGCAGCATTTTCATGGATTCTTTGGTCCAGACCAGATACAGGATTTCAATAATTGCACATTTTGTTGAAGATAAGATAAAAGTTGAAACGTTTGTGTCGACCTTGCATGATCACCTGAACTTATTGGGATCTTGTTCGAAGAGAAAGTTGCCTACTTCAACAACTGGATCCGACTTCCGACAGGCTCGTTTGCTCATGTGCGCGGTCGGCTTTCAATTTGTGATATTGAGTCCCATTCATCATACATCCATTCATCCGACATAGTAAACCAGCAGACCTCATTTAGTCAGTCAATAAGTTTTACAAAGTTTTATGTAATGATATGAATTCAAAATAAGTTTAACTACAATAGATTTAACTCGTTAGGGCGTCCCTTATCTACGAATGAACATTATTAAATATGCATGGATTCTGCACCAGACAAGGACAAGTGTATACACCTTAGAGAAAGTAATATAAATTTAAGAATATATTTCCTCTAAGGCATGCACAGAATGGAATAGAAGATTCTGTGAAATGACAAATGTTGGAAGTGGAGCCGTCCTTGCTGAGCCGTCGTAGTTCAATACGTAATGAGAGTTCTGTTGACGGAACATGGAGTTCCCACAAAACTCCGTCTGATTCGAGTACAGATGTGAAAGTACTCTCATTAATTTACTGCCACAGCCATTCTCGGCGTATTCCTTAACGTTGAAGGCATCGACTAAGAAATATATTTTGCAAGATACTTTATTTTTATTGCCCTTTGCAATGATGGCATGTGGTGAATTCTGACGTAAGTAGAACCATTATAATAAGACTAAGGGAATGTATGAGTAAGTCTTTCAAGATGCAAGTAAGATTCTTTTGAGGAATTTTATCTGGACTGGACTGCAATCGTATGCAATACTAGTCTGAATTCGTTGCATTTTCTTTCAAATTAGAGCTGCCGTTGTAGTTGACTAATTGACTGCTTCAATAGTTTCTTTAGAAATCGGACTAAACAAATACTTGCTCAAATCCACCTACTCAGTAATTAAGAGAGACAATGCTAGTGTGATCTCTCTCTAGCATAGCAGATTAAATAATTAGATGGGTAGTCTTCATACATGGACAAGGAATTCTAATAATTACTTTCTAATTAGAATTCTAATTCTGGAATGCCTAGTGCAGTGATTTGCACTATTTATAATTACAACGACAATTTATTGTTCATTGAATTGCAAAATTAGTTCGGAGGTCAGAGCAAAGCCAATGTGCAACGTAATATTTGTATTTTGCCTTGAATCGGAAATGGGCGCCGTGATATCCGCAACTAATAAAATTCTATTGTATCAAGCAAGTCCAGTGAAGGGGCGATTAATTTTCTTCGAATGGGATGCACACAGAGCTGCCTGTCAAGATAGGAAATTCTACACAGCTTTGTATTTAAACCCGTTATTTCTTTGGAACCTTTCCTCTTGTGATTTTTTACGTTTGGCTTGCCTATTTGTACTAGACTGTCTGTGGAGTCGGAATCTGACTGTGATGCTTCCTAAGGAAATCCAAACAAGAACTCCATCAGAAGAAAACAAGATTGTGTATGGCAAGTCAGAATCCGGATACGGTTTGCTATGTTAAATGTGAATTTAATGCGTAAAAAATATAATTTGTGTAGTACACGTTGCAAAACTGCCACTTACTTCTATCTAATCTGATCGAGCTTTGAGCTTAACGCGTTTCGTGGGAATATGCATTAGTTCTCAAACAAATTTCGCATAGATTTCACATTTTGCAAGGAATAAAAGGTCGATATGACAGAACCAATGATTGTGCTATAATAGCATGGGTGGGAGTAATTGTCTAGATTTCCACAGGATTGATGGAACGTAACAAATTCTCTACATTCAAGAAATTACTCTGGTTTCGCCAGACTATATTTCCAAATTTTTCTCTCCGTGTCAGGATAGTCAGAATATCCAGAGAGGAACTTTTGTACATAATCTTGGAAAATCTGTACTTTATTTCTCCCACAGCAGCGAGAAGATATAATGCTTACTCAAGTAGTATTTACCAAAAGCTTTGCACACTTGCCATGTTTGTAGTGCTCCGCACCGCCCCATGTTCGTTCAGGACTAACTTTGAACTTGATACCCAATACAGGAGCCGAATCCGAACCAGAACTAGGTTGGCGCAAGTTCCAGTTTCTGGAGCTCAAACTAGAATTAACCAAGTCCTAAATTTAGGAAACCGAACCTTAAATTGGTAGTTGTGGACCAAGTTCCTTGCAAAACCCGGACCAGAACTTGGAACTGGTTTAGAATTTTTGTAGCGCAGCATGCACACAAAATCATTCTATGCTATGGTGGATTCTTAAGAAATTTAAGTAGTAAAACCAAAACCCAACAAACTCAACTCACTAACAATTCCGAAGCATTTTATTAGACAATGAATTAAGAAAATGTTTATTAAGAACCGTCTCCAAAGTTTGGAATATTCATTAATCCGACTTTTCGTGTTATCTCACTTGTGAATTGCGACCTGCGATCTCTTTTGAAGTGATACCTTTGTAAATAGCAAAACTTGAATGAATGAAATATCCATAAATTCGCGCAGGATCAGTTGTGCCCTTCCCGTGCCATATAATGCACAGCTCAAAATACCAAGTTCGAAACCAAGTTCCAGGTACAAGTTCCAAGTTCAAGTTCCATTTCGAACCCAAACTTGGAATTTGCAGACCTAAGCCCTTACAGAACCCGAGCCTGGAACTTGCAGACTAAAGTGCTTGCAGAACCCGAACACGAATTTTGAAGTTAAAATGTGTGCGGACGAATCTTGTCATAACCGGCAATTTCATGGGCGTTGAGGGTATTGCTGAGAAATCTAAAATTTATACAAAATTCCCAAAACAAAAGAAGCGAAAGAAAATACAGCCTTTTCTCATTTTGAAATTTAATATGAGCGTTTGAATATAAATGAAGCGTAGAAGCCGAGCGAAAGTGGTGGAAGGAATGGCATTTTGGCTGGAATGCCTCTAGCAGGGAGCAGACAGAGGGACGGCGACGAAGAACATAAAAATGACAGTGATTTAGTTTGGTCGTATTTACCTGAACGAAGGGACAGAAAGCACACATAAAGTCTGGAAGATTCCATCGCTGGAGGAGTGCTGCTTGAAATTGAAATGGGATTGCGAAAAGTCCTATGATGATATCGGCAAGTGCCAAATTCGCGATGAACATATTGGTCACGGTTCTCATTCTTCTCGAAACCTGAAATCAGCAGAGAGACACAACTCGTATTATTTAATTTTCCTACCTTTCTCATCTATTTTATTCATCAGGTTTTGTCGAATCTAACGACTTTTTTGGAAAAGTTCAGACCGCACTTTCGTCAATACGAAACGAATTCCTGTGTCCAGTGGACAGAAGCAGGCATTCAAAAAGTTCTGTATCTTGCTATCTAGGATATATAGATACGGAACTTCACAGATAAGATTTTGACAAAAATTGGGGATTTGGGGAAATTTCTTAGATTTTTCCGTGCAAAACTGTTTTTTTTTGCTTATGGGGAAATGGTTAAAATTGAGAAATGGCTTGGCAGGATACAGGACGAAATGGAACTTTTTGCATGCCTGAGTGAACCAACCGAAAAAAATATATACCATTTATCCAGGTAAATCTAACAGAAATATCCGTTCCATTTGAATCAGCATAGTCATTTGGGATATTAATATTTTTGCGACGTACACCGCAAGGCGTGCAACGCTGTTAGGAGCTAAAAAGGAGCAATTTGAACAATTCTCTTTAGATCAAATCGCACAAATATAAGCGTCCACAAAAATGAATATCACAATTTAAGGAATACCCAGGAATTACAATTTCGATTCTTCCTTTAAGATTTAATCAAAATATCGTGTTGCCTTCGCCAGAAGGACGTGGTTAAGGTTCCACTAGACTCGTTAACTTGGAATGTGAAACTCCCAAAGCAATGGAAATTTTGGACAAAAGTTTTGCTAAATCGTCTTCAAACTTTTGCGACATTTAAGGCAAAATTATACAGGGTGAGCCGTAAAGAACGCAACCAATTTAAACAACTTTTTCAAAAAAACGGTTTGACCGATTGACCTGG
>JAQGCM010000998.1:0-18326 GCA_034699705.1 Hymenaphorura dentifera
TTGTTTGTTTGTTTGTTTGTTTGTTTCTTATTAGAGTGATATTCCACAGCAGTCGTACATACGGATATGCTTATCGTGGAAGGCGAAGGCAGGATTTTTAGTGAAGGCGGAAGGCGGTAGGCTGGCAGCCTTCCGGAAGGCGAAGGCTGGACTTTTGTTCATCTATGATTGTGGAAGCATCTTTACAAGACTTTGTAAAATCTAGTATTCCTATCTTTTCAACTGTGTGGCCTGACGATTGTGCCGAGCCAACGCAGATTTTTAGACAATTTTAGATTTCGACCATCAGAACTAATTTACACATTCACAGATTCACATCAGCTTCGAGCTTCCGTCTTAATTAATGAAATTTTTTATTTCGTTGTAGACCTCAGCCCACCAGAGGGACCACCATTTATCTGATGACTGTGGTAAGCTTGAGTATAATGGATTGAGGCTCCGATATTATGTGACGATGTCTAGTGTTATATGGCATATATTTCACCATCTTTAACTAGAACTGCGATACAAGATGCATCTTTGTCAAATACAATGCAAGAAAACAACAGAAGCTCTGCAAACTTTGCAAAGCATTCCAGTTCGTTTGCGTACAGCAAAAGTGCACATGGCGCTTGGCAGACTGTTGCAACAGAATGGAATGGAGCGTGCAGCTATAACTTCTTTTAAGCTAGTCGTATATGTACGTTGGTTTAGTTATACTATTTTGAAATTCGATAATCCCATTCCATAAAGTTATTTTCGACATGGTTGCAGGAGTATCCCATGGCTATGGAAGCCATTGAAGCTCTTTTGTCTCTAGGTATAAAAGATGAAGACCTGTTGACCGTCAATCAGAAAAAAATTACCAAAATGCCCAACCCTGAGTGGTAGGACAAACATAACTTTTTTAATCTGAATTGGATGTATTGCAGTTTCATTGGGGCTCCTATTTTACGTAGGTATTCCTGTTGGATTAAGGGCAATTGCGCGTTTTTCTCACGAGATTACCCACAGGCAACATTATTGTTGAATAATCTACAGGATAAGACTTTATTGCAAAATAATAGGTCTCTTCTTGTGACAATTGGCGTAACGCACGCTCACTCGGGAGATTACCAGTCCGCTATATTGCCTCTGCGGCTGGTAAGCAATATTAACTATTTCCTTAGCTAGGTTCTCATATAATTGTTGAAATTGTTTCAACTTTAAACGAGTTTTTGTTTCTCAGGCTCATCTGAATGATCCTTACGACATGTCAGGTATGGATCTATTGGCATACCTTTTATGGACTGAAAAACGGCTTCCAGAACTAGAGAAACTGATGCATAAATTAGTGGAACTAAACCACAACGAGGACAGAAGCGAACCCTGGGTTGCTCTAGGGTATTATGCTCAATTGACGAATAGATCTCTTAGAGGATTATATTTTGCTCATCGCGTAAGTATCTTATCGTGTGCAAACACAATTCGCTAGTTCCAGTAGAAAACCAGTTATATTTGTGTTGAATTAGAGTATTACGACCCAATACGGACGGAAAAATACTGAGGCTCTCATTGCTAAGGGATCCCTTTTACTTGATCTGAGGAGATATGCCGAGGCATTGGAACCATTCCGTGAAGCTCTGCTTGCAAGTCCATTTCGTTTCGAGCCCCACAAGGGAGTAGTCGATTGTTATGTTGGCATGCAGAAATTCCGCGATGCTCATGTAATTGCCACTGCTGCGTCAAGAAAGATAGGACAGACACCCAGGATTTTGACTGTAAGTTTGACTGGAAGTATATTGAAGCCGACCCAGATATTCCGATTACATTGAGTGTTCAAATCAAATTCTGGCCTTAATTTATAAAAGTTTGCTGGTATGAGTAATTTGATTTTTGAGTGGGATACCGGTATACGCTTTTATGTTTGTAAACTGAATTTTATTTTAAGAGCTGAACCTAATTTCCTGGCTTTCCAGATGTGTGCTGGTGTCTTGAAGAGGGATCCGTTGAGTCTTGGAAAGGCGAAGACCTATTTGGAAAAGGCTTTAAGCCAGGATCGAGCATTTCTGCCAGCTCTGTTATTACTGGTTGAAATTCATGAACAGGTACGTCATGTTTCCGCACTACGTGTGAGAAATTTAGTGTAATTCTGAAGATGGAGATGGATAGAGTCGGGGAAATAACTACTCACTGCTTCGATTATGACGTTTGGGTGGAATGTCGTTCAGAACTTTAGACCACCCCTTGCAGATTTGAGTTTTATGTTTAGAGTTTGTACTGGGACAAGATTGGATAAATAAGCTAGAAATCGTGCTCACTGTTATGAACGTTCACACTTTCGCAGGAGACACAGTATACACCAGCAGTCAATCTTCTTCAAGGTTACCTTGATACTCAATGTGGGACTGCTCAGCTGCACTTGCAATTGGCTAACTTGCTAGTGAAAAACAGTATGGAGGAGCGTGCTGCTAATCACTTCGGCGTTGCCCTAAGGTAAGTTCTGATTCTGAATAAGAATTTCTGATAGCTAGTTCCCGAATACACCAATTATTAATCCCACAGCTAATGTAATACGTTGAAATGAGCTCTTCATGGGTTCCTTTCTCTACCATAATTTTTGAAAACATATAGGGTGTTATTAGAAACTTATTTTTGATGTATTTAGATTGGACCCTGGTAATCGGGAGGCTCGAGACGGAATGAATCGTCTGGACCCTACGTCTCGTCGGGGTGCTGTACACGATTCGTCGTATGACATGGCTGACGACATTGAAATTGACGAGGACTGTGAAGAACTTGAGGCACGAGCAAAGCTATTACGATTGCTGAATTCTGAAGAAGTTGCTACTTTTCTTAACAATAACGTGCCTATCCCACCTCAAAATGAAAATACCAATCCTACCCTACAGTTGTGTTTCCAATCGTGAACATTCCACGTCGTCAGTTGTGGAACCCAATCTTTTTTTGACCTTTTTAATATGGAACCAGAAAATGTTCCCCCTGATGACTTTTGAATAAAACTATGGCTAGCTTTCTTATTACGTTTAGTTGGCTGTAGTGGTGCACGTGTATATTTGGGTTGTAGTGTTGGTTTATCGCTTGCCCAGTAGTCAAAGCCAGTTTGCAGTGGTTTGTCTCACACATTTTTGCAGCTTCATGCTTCAAGTTCATGAAATTATCCGATTCCACAGGGGTCGACGCACTAATTGGACACCAGTCCCGTTCTATCCAGTACAAATCTTGGACAGAATACCACCCTTGGATTCTAATTTTTTGCCTCTGGATATGGATATAACCCTTGACTCTGATTTCAACATATGCCTGGATTGATCTGTTCACTAGCTTTGCTGTAGTTATTGGTGCACACTTGTTAAAATAATATTGCGTTTTGGTGATTTCAATTTAACACTGTATAGTTGCCTGGCAGTCAGGTTCCCAAATGTGTTGTGTATCTTCTTTCAGGTCATTGAAGTTAACCGAATTTTACAAAATGTGTTTTCAGGGTGATCACGGTGACAGCGAAATGGAGGCTAGCATGTGGTCTTCGCCGGACTTCAACATGCATGCTTCGAACTGAACGCCGCAATCCTGGCCAAACCAAACTATGCCAACTTAATTAATATCGAGTGGCAGAATTTCTGCTTGTCAACCGAGAATGAAAATCGAGACATATGGGTTCGATTGAGGAACGATCTTGAAAGGGCGACCTAAATGCAAGGGGATGAATTCTAACAAGGGACGAATCATAGTTTGTAAGAAATTGAGACTTGGATGGAATTGG
The DNA here is from genome assembly GCA_034699705.1 of Hymenaphorura dentifera. NCBI lineage: Eukaryota > Metazoa > Arthropoda > Collembola > Poduromorpha > Onychiuridae > Hymenaphorura > Hymenaphorura dentifera. The sequence goes on from JAQGCM010000998.1 coordinate 3,743, forward strand.
AATTAGAAATCGGGTTTATTTTTCCTAAATCCAGGGCGAGAAAGTCCGCCTTTGGGCATAAGCATTTTAGGGTTTTCTTCTTGAAATCAGTTGAGCCTAACCTAACACTGTGCTATCTGTGATATATGTTGTATACTTTGTTCATATTTTAATTCATTGTTGACAAGTCGAACTAAATTATATTTATCAACTATTAATGACTGACGACGGTGAAGAATAAAGTGTCGTTCCTGCGTAATATTTACATCGTCGACCAGTTTTTGTACACAATTAACTTCCTTTACCAAATTACTAAATCGGCAATATTTGAATCAGCTGACTCGTTAAGAAGCAAGTACTAGAAGAATTAAATAGTTACGCTTACACTCTTGAACGTTACAATGCTGAAATTGTGAAATGGTTATTTACCCTTACATTACGTGCCAATTTGTTTTACCCCTGAAATGGCTTCCTGAGTAAAGCAAAGAGCGACTAGTGGTTGGTATTTGTACAATTGACTTGAGATTAAAATCAGTTCCCAGAGTTCTATTAAGCGAATTATTCACGGAGGCTAGTAAGAAGAACGCATACGCAAATTTCTACAACTAAATGAAGTTCAACTGTTCTGCTGATTAATCTTCTTTATATGGAGTGATCTGCGTCCTCGTACATTACATAATGGGGGATTTATTTCTTTATTCTGAACGGACAATTGTGAGGCTTCCTTACTTATACCAAATAGCAAGGGCACTTTTGCGATTACAATTAATTCCGTGCAAGAATTATGTGTCGGACTTGAGACCAGTCGAATTCTATAGTGTGAGCGATTAGATTTGAATGTGGCTAAATTGAATTCGTTTACTTGCTGAAAAAAATGTAACTGCAATAATAGTTTGTCTGGGAACGGAACAAATGAAAAATTCAAGGTGGACTGTTAACTCAACAAATAAAGTGGCAGGGTGAGGGTTACTGCCAAAAACATGCGATCATGAATGCACAAATGATCTCTCAAGTCATTCACCGGCCCGCCACATCGACCTACATATGCAGCGTACATATGCACGTTGCCGATCAAAATTACAACACTCTCAATTTTTACAATTGAATTGGATTTGCATGCAACAATTCATCTCAATTCAATGCTAGCCCAATGCAATTGGTTGGGATTATGGCCTGTGGCATTGGCATGCAGAGCAAGAGCAAGACTTGGTTACTTTTTGACACTAGTCGGAAGGAAATGAACCTAACCAGATTCACTTTCTGTCTTATTCCACGTCCGCATCTTACAAATTAGGATTGGATATCGTCAGTCAAGGCTAACATGCTTAGCAATTGTAATTGTTAATCATAACTGGCAAAGAGAGCAAATCAAACCAATTGATGAAGTTGATGATGCCAGATTTTAATATTATTATACATTGTGCTTTGCTTATACATCGTGCAAAGATTTCTTCTGCAGAGCAAAGTGTGAGTGGACGAATGACCACTAAAATTATGTATTTGGCATTTTGATTGACTAAAATTTAAGTTGTTAATGTTGGTTCTCAATGCATCCTGTGCAAGCATCTGTTTCTAAATTATAATCTTTGATGAAGTAGAACGATTCGTCTGCAACCGGGTTTCGTTTTCGTTGATAATGTGTGTGCTGCAAACCCAACTGCAAGTACAGTACTTAGTACTACTTTGCAAACTTTGGCAATTGTCTTGCAAAAAAAATCAGATTTTATGGAAACGCAATTTTTATTGACGTAATTGGAAGAGGCGATACGACATCATATTCGCATCGCACTGAAAAGAGTTTCAATCTCCTTCAAATAGGATGGAAAACAAATAGTATTCCACTAATGCGTGCACTTTTTATCCTCCAGCATTTCAGCTGCTTTCTTTTGACATGAAAAAGATAAAAAAAAAAGTGCAGAGGAAGGGGATTTTATGCAATAATCTTCTATTTCCACACAGGAGTAGGGTATAAATGCGTCGAGAGTTCAAGTTGAATCAACTTTCTATTTAGGTTTGGTTCACTCAAGTTCATACTTCATCAAAAGTTATTATTAGTTTGGCATTGCCTTCTACTAGTCCTTAAATCCCTATGCGATTTGCGCATCTCCAAGTGTGTGTTTAGCATATTAGCATTTATTTGCAGCTTTGCAGGAAAGCCGAGTGAAATTCCCCGATTTCCGCATCGCTTCAAAAATATTTTCAATAAATTGCGTAATCCTTGCACTTTGACAGACTTTGCACTTCCTCCCTATGAACTTCTTCCGAGTTTTTGTGCGTCTTCGTCACATATTCAATTCTCATGCTACAACTAATGCCAAATTTAGGCATGACTTGGTATTTAATTACTTGCAAATTAATTACGAATTAAGTTGGATTGGAAAATGTACTTAAATGTGCTGGGAAGGAATTGTCAATTTACTCCTTTCTGTTTTAAAATGTACAGCCATTTGTCAGTCTGTCGGGCAATAATACTAAAAAAAACCTTCTGCCTAAAATAGGGATATTAAGGAAGAAGTGTTTCCCAGTTTCCGGCAATTTTTAATCCTTTTCCTTCAAACTTCATCTTACAGTGTGATTATGTGATTTATAAATTATAGGTTGTCAAAATAGGAACTTGAGAAGTCCCGAATTGGAGAAAATTTTATTTGTCCTATCCATCATTGCCAGATTACGCACGTACGATCCTTAATAATTATTAGAAGTTAGCTCAGAAGAGGACAATTATTTATTGCCAAATCGTCATATTCTTCTTAACTTGATGATCAATTAATAATAAACTTGAAGGAGATTTGAGTTTGATGTCATACACATACATGGCATGGCGCCGAAGGAACGTTTGGTGTAATTTATGCTGATAACTGTTAAAGGTGTCTTCTCATGTCGCAATATAGAATCATCATAAATATGTTCAATGGAAATGGACGCTGTGCTGCTGGTGCAGATCAAAAGTAAAGGTAAGGTAATTCGTCAGTGTATCTTGTGCTGGGTCTGAGGGTCATGTTGACGTTGACGTCGTCGTCATCGTATCATGAGCTAATAAATGCAACCCTTGCATGGATAAATTACAACTGCTACTTACACACCATGCACACCTTTAGCTCTTGACATTTTGCAAAGAATGCAAAGAATGGTCCTTAGATTGCAATTTCATTGTTATAATCTCTCGTCAGAAGAATTGATCGGGAAATGAACTTGAGTGAGGCAGGTTTGTTGTGATTTTTCTTAAGGATATGGATATGATAGCAATTTCCTGAGGATACAGCTTCGATATATTCGTTCAGGATGAGATGAGGCGAGAGATAAACATCAGCCCGTGTTAGGTAATAGTAAACGAATGACCTAGTCACTTCTAAAAATGGTGATGAGGGAAAGTTTTATTATCTTTATCCCAGTTGAGGGATAAAGTTAAGAATGCATTGGCTCCAAGCTATTCAAACCCCCAACTTCCACATGTATGACAAGATTAAAATTTAAAATACTACATGGGCATGGATGAGGGTAGGACTCATTCATTCACTCGTCCGCAAAATGGCTTGATCTTGTGTGTAGTCATAGTTCAAGGATCCACTTTTGATAGTTCAAGGGAATCAATAGTCTCCAAAACAACAATTGTCCATTTGTCGTTGATTACTTTGCCGATTAGACGAGGGGAAACTGTGACTCTCTGACTATCCCAGGGTGAACTAAACGCTGACTCGACTGATTAGACTCACGTCTCACTCTCAACTCTCCGACACAACAAAAATTGACATTTCGATTTCGCGAACTGTGTCTCCTTTCCAAAGGGGAATTCATCTGCAGGCGTACGAAATGCGGAAGAGAATCTGTTTAAATTCAACATTCAACCCGAATCTATTCCATGTGCCAAAGGGAAATCATGACAGCAGCACTAATATTTACAACGCGCACATTTGACCCAGATGTGAACGACTCTGGAAAATCCGACCTTTGTTAGCTACAATGGCAATGACATTCTCCAAATTATTTTTCAGCTTAATGGTTTCAGAAGTATTAAAATTATTGTTGTGAAAAACAAACTTGAATTGAACTGCAAAAATATTTTTAACGAAAGCTTCATGCTTATATCAATCTGGAATATTCCTGAATATATTTTCATTATAAATAAAAAAAATGAGAAAAACCGGAAGTTGAAATCTTAATATAAATTCTGTGCAGGCTTTTCAGGCGCTCCATCCAGGGTTGAAAGTTTCATCAGCAGACTCCTTTCCGTACTACATTTCGAATAAAATAAAATTGTTAGAACGAGATACGAGAGTACATTGGCTGGCAATGGACCAAAGGCAGTGATAATATTTTTGGACTTGGTTTATTGCAGTTTCCTTCAAAACTTTTTATCATCCTAATATGTCATAGTCGATTTCCTTGTACGGCAGTCATTGTCCTCTGCATAGAATGCTGTGCTCTGTGCTGTGGGAATATTTGATCTGCTCTGATAAAGTAAAGAATAGTTCAGCTGAATAAGAAGTTGAGAATCATATTAGATCCACAGATTCTAGCTACTTTAACCAGCAGTATCACTACTGCACTGGTATGACGCTCAAAGTGGATTCTGCGGCTATTCTGGAAAATATTTTATAAGAAACTTCATCTCGGCTGTGCAAATTCCAATTTCATTTCACCCTAGTATAAATCATGGTTTCGCCAAAATTCAGTCCAGCACGTGGCAATCTCCCTATATTTGTTTCAGCGAGTTTCAGTTTCAGCTGTGAATATTTCAGAATAACTTGAAACTTCGTTGACAGTAAGTCAACTTATTACAATAATTTAAAACAAATGGTGGTTTTTACTCTGCAAACAAGCGGTCGAACAAATAGTTAACTTGCTGAAAACTGCAAGTCCAATTTCCACTCCACAATTTAGTAGTTTATTTCATTTTACTGTATATATAACATTTGGAAGCCTGTAGATGATATGTATTGATCTCAAAGAAATCAAAACCGTCCTTCATCAAATGCTGACATTGTTAATTGGACAAAAGTTGCAGAAATTAAAATATTTTTCAACTGCGCCAGATATTTTGGCTGTTTATCACAGAAAAATTCAAACCCGAATTCGGCTCTCCTATCCGCTGCGGAATACTGCATTAAAAAAGTTGGAATTACAGATTGCAACGCCAAATTGCAAGTCGTTTTTAAGCTGTTGTGCGATCTTCTGCAACTTCCGCTTGGGCTCTTGCATTCAAACCATGTAAGCCTTATCTTATGTTAAAAGCAGTGCGTCCCTTCCAAACGTCTGCATTCAAGTTCCGATTCCGACTCAGCACCAAGCAATTTATTGGTGGCCTTCGGGACTAATTTCATTGTGAAATTCTCAACTTTTCTTCTGAAAGTGGAGGACATTTTCCAATTTGAGAAAGATTTCACAACGAAAGGCATGACTGAAGCTGTAGAGTCGAAAACTCTCACATCTCGCCTATATTAATTGCCGTTTGGATACTATTTGATTGATTGACGTTTGATCGTTTTGTTATGTGAAATCGGTTGACAGTTGAATAAAGCGAAATCAAATCAATGGACTAAAAAGCTGATGTTTTGTCTTCAGTGGAAACCGTGGAAAATATTATAGCATTTAAATAAAAAAATCAAATGTGATTTAGATTTATGTATTTGAGGTTGAAAATTTCATAGCAAATGCTTATTTTAGGATTTATTTTAAAGAATACTACAAGAAGTGGAATTATTTGTCAACCTTTTCAGGAGCATCATCCAGATCCGGATCATCACGCATGTTCGGATGAAAATTTTTTTGACAGATTATCATGTTAAAAACAATTTCGAATTGAAAGAATAGAATCAGCGAGATTATCCGCTTTCAAATCAACAGAAGACGCCGAAATGGTTAAAGCCTGTGTATTGGTCCTTCCTTCCTGAGTCCTGTCCTACTGAATCCTGACGTTTCGCAGTGGACAAAAATGAGTGCTAAAGACGTAAAGCTCTCTGACTGAGCGGAGCGAGTGAAAACGAGATTGTACTGCAGTTCTAGTTCTGTGGTTCTGTCTGCTCTGCATTGGGCGAGGTGCTGAAATGATAATTATTTGAATTATTTCATGTTTTGCTATTTCGATGAACCAGCTGAAGAAAATGCACGCTGCACTCTGCACTGTGCACTGAAGTGATCTAACCGATGTATCACCAAACACGAAGATAAAATGATAATCCTTTACTTCTTGATCTTGGGTAAACATTTAAAAAAATTAAAAAGTTGGACTTGGAATAACGTACAAAGAATCAAAGAATGTCCGAATTTCGAAAAGCGATGGTTGGTCGTCTGGTCCAACTTTAGCCTTCCTTGGCGAAGAAATATTTTCATTCTTACATTGAAAATTATATTATTCTCTACTCATCCGAAATACTTAGAATAACGATATGCGAACTTTCCGCATGTATGTCCAGGGCTTCACCCTACAATTACAATGGCCAACCTTGTGTCTTGCGGTTACGAGTTACGACCTCATTCAAACTGAAATTCACCTGTGTCATCAAAACGTTGAAAGGTCAGGTGGCTGGCAAAAAGTGAACTATTTTCCACTGTTCAATTCCAGCCATCTCACCTGTTTTTATAGTTTTTTAAGGACTACTCATTCGTTGCAGAGTATCCAGAATCCAGCTAGCTGAATTTTTTCCCCTTTAACCTGGAAAAGTTAGAAGAGTCCTTTCCTTTGGGGTTTAGTGTTTTAGGAGGGAATAAATGGAGTAGTAAACAAGTGAGTTTTCGGAGGGAGATCATTTTGATGTGGGGCAATAACCACGAGGCGAAAAGCTGGCTGCTAAAAAGTGCAAAGCATTGGGAGATTCCACATTCCAAAGCATTGGAGATGATCGCATTGCAGTGCAGTGCAGCATGCCGCAGCCAGGCTCTGAGTCTTGGCTTGGGGAGCTCCTCATCTCAATACTCATACAAAACACGAGGAGTCCAACAAATCAACTCCAGTCTGCAAAGTGACTTCGCACCAACAACCAGCCACAGCCACAAACAAAGTGTCCCTACATTTTCTACGTGCTTACTCACGTTTTTTCACACTCCATAACAAGTCCAACACGTGTCTTAAAAACTACCAAAAATCGTCTTTTTATTTGTATTTTATATACTTTTTTGCGCTTTCTGAAAAAAGTTACGAAACACAATAGCATTGCAAGCCGTAGCACAGGATAGATCCGATTCCGATCTGTAAGTAATCTGGGTGCGATGGAATTTTGAAACTTTTTTTGGCACTCAGATTAGTAGGCCACACATCGTTCGTGCGTGTAAACACAGACAGAACAGAAGACTGACTTTTGTGTAAGGAAGTTGTTGTTGTAACAAGTGGGATTTGCAATTTGCAGCTTCCGTTCCGTTCTTTCCTTCAGTTGAGATTTCAGGACGAAGATCATTGGAAGATCTTGCCGAATTTAAATGGAAGAGTAGTAAGTTGAGATGACAACTTATTTGGGTTCATTCTCCCGAACTCATTGATCCGAACAACTCAAGTCCCAGTCTTATTATTATTTTTTTCATCATCTGCTCCTGCACTGCTGAGAGCAAAGATCATCTCAAGATTCTCTTCACACCTCAACACCTCACTCTGATTACTCGCCAGCCACATACAAACTTCTTACATCACATCCCCTTCCTTTTCGTTAAATCTAAATCTTCAAAAAAAAATTGTTTCCTCACGTAACACTTTTTTTTTCATCAATCCAAATCCAAATCTGAAATCATTCATCAACGTCAACTCTGTCTGCTCGTCTGGTGCTCTTCCCAGCTCAATCTAATCTAAATCCAAATTCAATAGGCCGGGCTCTGCATTTGCTGTCAGCTGAACTTATTTTGATTTGAATTTCATTCATCATTGCAAATCCAAAATCCTTGCAATTGCATTCCACTTGAACTTAATCACAAGAGAAAATTTGACTTCCGGAATACTGTAAGAAGACATAAGACGAATAAAATAGCTCAAGAAATGAATGCATGTGAATTTTAAATTAAACTTTGAGAACTCGAGTGCCTTGGTCTGCCCGTGCGACAATTACTTCGAGTATCAGTTTTGAAAGCTAATCGAACAATTAACTGGACAATTATGAAATTTAAGCATTCTGCACGCCTTGTCATCACATCGTATCTATCTGCAATGGTCACTGCCGGCTGATTGCTATTGAGAGGAAGTCTGATAAGAGTTTTCGATTTACGAAACTACTGCTCACTGCTCATGTGTTGTTGATGATAGCATGACATTTTCTGAGAACTAATTCGGTTCAGTTTCATTGAGATTCAGAAATAAACATTACAACGAATAGAACAAAAGGGAAGAGAAGAGGCGAAAAACGAGAGAAAAGAGCAGAACCTGTTCTTATTTATGTGATGCAAGATTTTGCCCGGAATAGCCGGTGACCCGGACCCCGGAGCGGAACGAAATACGCAGGTCAGTTTCTAATCCTTCGATTTTCTTGTTCTCTGCAACTCTGCAGTTCTTTTTGTGGACTGAACCGAAAACTTTAACCGTGTTATCTTGCTCTTTGTAATGCTGGGTTTCCCCATCCGTTCCGACCCAACCAAACTAACCCGAATTCTACGTGCTATTCCTACTCATCTCAATCACAATTCACAGAATTCGGCATTTAATCGACTTGCACTTTCATATCCACTTCCTTTGCCTTCATTCCATTTGATAGTCAGCAAAAATATTAGCAATAAACTACACGGAATTGGCAAGTGCGATGCATTTGAATTGAAAATCCATTGCTGTGTACTTTAACTTTGCTACGTAAAAAACTGACCATTTGATTTCAGTTTCCTACAAGATGACGCAGCATATTAAACCACAGTATTATTGGGCTCATTCGTACTGTTGTATTTATTTGTAGTACTTCCTTTTCCTTGCGGGCTAGCTACTACTCCAATTACTTATTGCACTGGAGCTGGAAAAACTCCAGTTAGCTAGAGACAATGCAGCAAAGCGTCGATTCGAAACACAGAAGTAGGTTTTTCCTTGAACACCAGTACCAGATAGATGAAATAATCATTTTTGCAGAAAAACTGCAATGCGAAATCCTTGCTAGAGCAGAGCAAGAGATTTAATAACGCGACATCCCGCTATTCCGTCTGCATTTCAGTATTTTAGTTGGTACTAAAGTTGTGATTTGCGAATTCATATTATTGCAACAATTACTTGGTGCAATTTACTACTATCATACGGAACAGTAGTCACGCAAATCGTACATCATGGGAACTTGCGAACTTATTGTCTTGAAGTCTTTCTGAAGTCTGAAGAATTTTTCCAAATTGCAAATGCTTGAGACTCGAGACTGTTCGAGCTATGATGCACGAACGTGCATTTATGATTCACGCAAGGCATTTCACACTCACTGAAGTTCATAATTACGAAACCGAAACTGGCTGATTCCTATGCAAGCTAACATAAAACTTTCCGTGCCACAGGGAAGTTATTGAAACAAGACATGGAGATAAATAAATTTTGTCTATGCAGATTTGTCTCATGAAAATGTGATAAAAACAATGGATAACAAGTTAGAAAGCCTTGCAAAGAAGCTTGGTTTCGATCGAAAGAAAAGAAGCTCTCTTTCATCTTGTATTCGGATAGCACTCCATTTTTATGGCGCTCTGGCAGGCACTGCTGTAAGCTCCTCTCTGGAATCGACAACAATTTAAGAATTCTGAGCTCATTCCGTGCCTTTCGGAGCCTAGTATGAATTTTTTTTTACTTGAAAGAGTCAAAATCTCGCCGAGAGAAAAAGTGGTACAGTGCTGGCATCGAAATAATGTTCACAACTTCGCTGGCTAAACGGTCGATTGGCCGATAGGCATTATTTAGTTTATGTTTTTGAATTTTTTAACTAAGACTTTCTTGACCAATTGCATTCTTGTACTGTGGCTCCTGGCTTTGTATTTGCACGGATGCTTTGTTTGTCAGCTCAGCGTTCGTTCAGGTTCACGTAGTAGGCCAGTTTAACATGAGAACAAAGATATTATGCAAGTTTAAGGCCATTGCCATTAAAAGATATAAACATTCAAACAAATCCAACTACCATGCATGCACCTTCGTTTTCCTTCCCATTCTCACTTGGCACTTTTCAACTCTAGTTAATTACTTATCTTGGGACATGTAAATGCGAGGTGATAACTTCAAGTTCTTCACCATTTCCGGTCTCTGGTTCCGTCCAGGTGCATCGGAAGACGGTACTTAGCAAAAGTAACAATGCACACAAATGTATGTGCATGCAGCCTCGGATTGCATAATATGATTGCCTGCTCTGATAATATATTCGCATTTCGCATAGATTTGTGCAAGGGAAGTTTGCTGAAATTTGAATTTGAAACAACTTTTTGACACAATCGGTAGACTTCCGGTGGTTCGTTTGTTAATTCGCACGCCATGGAATGGAATGTTGTTTATAATACATATCTCGGGACATCGCCCGGTGCCGGCAGACTGCCGGAATGAATTTTTTTCAGCACCTAAACTTTGGGGCAAAGCGGAAGTCAAATGCACATAAATTACATTCTCACAGCACTTGATTTATTTGCGGGTGAGTAGTGAGTTCATTTTCCTTCAAGGGAAAGATAGTATTCTGGAGCAGAATTTCGTAGACTGATGAAGTTTAACAAGTTTGTAAAGTATAAATCCTTTGGATCCACGCAGTGCGCTGCATTGGTACTTGAAAGCTATGTCTCTTGTTTGCCAACCCTTAAAGAGAAGACTTTTTTTGGTGTCCGGATCAACAAAAATTTACATGCCATGTTTTATTAAGGGTTAGTTGGCGTTTGTTCGTAGACGAGGAAGAGGTTATATCGGCAGTCGTAATACTACTGCAAGTGCTACTTCATTGGATTTGGAGGAGACGACTGGAGAGATCTTCAAAGTCTATTTTGGAAGAGTAGCGTGATAAAAACACATTCTCTCTTCATGTGAGTTGACAGTAATTTCTATTCCTCCTCCGACTTGACTGTTTAAAGGACTTGAGTGTAAATATTTACAAAGTGCAGATATTGCTCTCAGTTTTTGCACCCTTTTTAGGAATTTGTCTCTGTAATGCCTGAAGCATGTTGGAATGAGTTCTAACTAATAGCTCTAATGTCCTAGTTAGTTACTTTTAAATCAATAGTCCAACCCCGTAAGGCTTGAGTTGAGAGCAGTTGGAAAAGTTGGAATGGTCCAGCATAACACCGAGCAACGCCTGCACAAATCGATTCCATTCTCATTTTTAGTACAGATTAAAGATTACGACCAAACGTGTGCTCAGGTACTTGCTGTATTTCTTCCAAAATTGATACTGTGCTAAGGCTGACAATAATGTATTTATGATTAGCATAAAAAGCCTTTCAAAATGTATTTCATTTTCGCATTTTGACCTTTACTTAAGTAGTGAAATAAACGGAGTAAATCAGTGTGAATTGAGATGTCCTTGTGTGTAAGCTAGATGCGATGTGGGCTTACTCAAACATAACATCCAGCTCTACCAGTGCTTCGTTTGAGTTTGCTTACATTGTTACATTTTACGTTTTATTGTTCCGGGAATATTTTACTATCTACACTAGAAACAAAAGGCGAGGGACAAAATGCTACACTACATTGATGCGGCGTGGGAAATGTTTCCACCAAACAAGCACAAACAAATTGACCTTAGGACCTTAACGTCGCACCCTTCATAGACTGTGTGAATCATGAATTTACTCGTGTTTTCTTACATCAATTTCAACTCAGCTCTGAGGGATCTTACTTGCATCATCAGCATCAATTTGCACATACGAGCAAAATGCACCCATGCATGATTATGCAACAGAATGCATTAAAAAGTATGCCTTGTTGTGCAGAAATATTAGCCTTCGATATGAATGCAGTGTTAATACTTGACTGGCCAGACTGGAGTCATTTATTGACTCAGATTTCAGAAGCATTGCAGGAGGTACGAACTCCTTCTGCTTTGACTAGTTTTGGGGAACAAATCCTAACGCACACATCTGTAATGTTGTAGTAGTCAGCATGAAGTTAATGCAATTGCAAAATATTTTTTTGACCGATTTGGACTTGAGTGTGTGACTGAACTCATCTTTATACATTATGGATATGAAATAATACACAAGAGATGAGATATTACTTGTACTCCTAAAGTCTTTGCCCTGCCTACTTGTGTCTATTATAATCGAAGCATCCATCTTTTTGAGAGCACCAGAGCCTTACGAAATCATTTCATGCTCTTTGCACTTTCTTTATAACATTTTATCTGTGGTCGGGTTACAAACTACGCACATGTAGTTAGTTACTTACTACTTGCATGAGTGTGAAGTGATTTGCGAATATTCAAGTTCGCTAATAATATTCACTTCCGTTATTTCTGTCAAATTTGGCAATTTTTTTTTATCCCGTTTAAACTCTGAGCACTCTGAAGAAGTTGAGACATCTGTTTGTGTGAGTGTGAGTACCTGTCACTGGTTTTGACTTTTGAGTGAAAATTTCATATAAGCCATAAGCCCAGGGCATGGAGTTTCGGTGGTTTTGTCCTCGTCAAAATCAAGTGAATTGAATTGATTTGCGGTTGCCAAACTATTTGGATCGTTCTGATACTACTACACCTGTACACCCTACTAAGTTCTGAATTTTGTGGTATTCAGTGTCAAAACAAAAGAGGAGAAATAACACGTAATTATAATTAATATGGATTCGATTCAAACAAATAAGCATAGAATTATGTTTTGGATGTGCTGTTGTGAGTGCAAATGACAGGGAGTAGAGTTGAACAGTTGAAGGAAATATTTATCATCGCCATGTGCAAATGAATTCCAAAGAGAGCAAAGGCAAAGTTAGAAGGGGGGATACGACGACTTGAATGAAATTTGCCAGCCTGCCTGCCTGTGTTGAATGGATCATCATCATCTTTTATAATTTAACCTCTTAAATTATCTTGATTGCAAACAATGATGACTTTTATGAGACTGTAATTATGGCACAAGTACGTGAAGTCCATGCAGACGCGTGAGCTTATGAATTGAATTCTGAAGAGCTGCGCCAAGTCAAAATGACATGTGAGGAAACGAGAGGCCAATAGCCAGGATGAGGAGAATTGGTACTTCTAACAGATGACTTGAGTCCAAGATGTGTTTTCATTCTTTTGATCATTTGCAGCCGCCTTTCCAGGGCAGGGCTGAGTAGAACTTTGCAAGTAATTATTTAACTACGTGACAGTAACAATGGAACCAAAGAAAGGGTTCACGTTTGCAAAAAAAATTGAGATGCCGTCTAAGGTGAGTGATCATAATAAGAAGGGGACACTAATTGCATGGATGGTTGGTTAGATGGATGGATGGTATGCTGTGAGTGAATAGAATCCTTTTTCCCAACCGTTTTACATGCTCTGTGTGAGTAGAATAATGTCCGGGTTTCGTTTAATGAGTGAATCCAGCTGAATTTGCACAGGAGGTTGATAACAATGTGTCTTGGACGGAAATGAAGTTGGGTGTGTCCGTGAAGAGGATATATATTTGCACATTGTATGCTTAGTTGTGTTTTGTGTTGGTGGGGGTCCACACCTCCGAACCCTGCTCGCTTTAATATTTATGCTTCATGCAAATGTGCAAATCCACGCCAAAGATGTGTCGTTCCGGTAGCCTGATCCAAACTTGTGTTTATGATTCAACTGTCATTTAAAATTATGAATAGCTAAGGACTTTAGAGACCCTAATTCTATTCTGGGTCCTGGCTACCTGGCCCTTTCCTTTGTCTCAACTAAACGCCATTTTATTATTGCGAACGGACGTACCTAGTTAGTTCTAACCGTGAACGAGTCGTTGCTCTCTTAGATTTGTTTTGAAAGTTTTGATGTAATATTTTGAGAGTCACATAATACAAAGTCCGAGTCTGAAGTGCAAGTCTATGCAACAAAAAAGTAAAGAATTTCAAAATAGCTAGGACGACTTTGCTTCCATCCATACTTTCTTTAGCGTACTTTCACTTTAGCAATTTATTAACCTTGATCCGTTCGGATGGAAAGCAGCCCAGAGTTATGCTTTCACCACCACCATTGCCACTGGTTTATATTCATAAACCTTACGCATGTTCTTGCATAACTTTTTTAAATTCATATATTTCAAAACTGAATTGATTGCAGTTTTTTTTATTGCATACGCATGATTTATCTGCGCCGATATAAACAATTCAGGATTGCGGAGTCTTGACTCTTTGCGTTGAATGAGCTACTCTCCTCCTTGTAGACTCGGCTCATTAATCTTTTCTGCCAAGTCGTTCCGTGCTCTCTATTCAACCCTTTCCCCTATATTAGTTACTCGGAGACTCTGAGTTTGTAGTAGAAATAACAAGTAGTGTGAAGCGAGCTGTGAACATACCCGGAATTCACTACATTCACCCATGCCAATACCAGACATTCCATTCCTTGAATTTCATTAAACTATTTGTTGGTTTTACAAAAACCACGAACACACACACGTACAGGGAAACCCTAGCTAAGTGCCCAACTGTTTCAATCAATAGAGAGATGCAGTTGTGGAGCTAATATTGAGTTCACACTTATGCCACTTGAAACGAGGATTGAATTTAATCCCACTTCCACTTCATCTTTCTCTTCATATTGATTGG
>JAQGCM010000999.1:0-18315 GCA_034699705.1 Hymenaphorura dentifera
TCGTTGAATGAAACTTGCTTCATAAGTTCATTTTTCATACTCTGATCGGAAGGCACGAAACAAAATCGAAGGGAAGTAAGGATTCGAAATTGATAAAATTTTGCTAATAAGTCGAATTGCTCCAAAATTTAGAAAAAACTAAAACAAAATGTTTGCCAATGATTAAAAACAAATATTTTAATATTTGTCATTCAATCTGATCGATCTCGCCTAAATAATGCAGCATTGTGGCTGCTGGAGTGTTAAGGTTCAAATGTCAAAGATATATTTTTTTTTGCATTTAAGGGCTTGTTTCCATCTTCGCAAACATCGCCATAAAGAGAACACACATTCCATTACTGCTGCATTTCCACTTCCACTGAATACGTCACTTCCCCTTCTGGGGTTATCAGGACATAATCCATCGTCCTCTACCATGGACTACAGTCATTCGCATTCTATGCTTGTGAATCATGGTGCCTGCGTTCACTTTCACCTGGCTGGAAGTATAAATGCTGAAACAGACATTCCACTAGTTCCCCCACTCAAACACCATAATTTTCGCGTCTTTTGGATAAACAACAAAGAGATGTTCTTCACTCAGCAAGCGGAGGGAATACTCCAAGAGTTGTGTAGGAAAGGGGAAAGAGATGATTCTTTGGAAAATACGGATGACGGAACTGGTAAATCTTACTACTGAACATAAAATTTGTGGTAAATTAGTTTGTTGTGAAACAGTAAGTTGTTCTATTCCATTTGTTCCATATAGAGGGAAGGAAACCCGGAATTCCGAAATCTCAATCTCAACCAGAAAGTCTTGGTGGAGATGATAGCTCACAGCCTTCCCTCAGTTCGGCAGCGTCGTCTGGCTCCTTGAGTGATATGCAATTTCCGCAAAGCATCGATGTGTTGGACAGAAAATTGGAAGAACTACTCAAAGACTGGCATAAAACTCCGGATGTCTTAGTTTCTCTTCATCCGATTGATGGCTCATTCCTAGTTTGGTCCGTCGAATGGCTGGATGAGTATATGCCAGGTTGGTTGGTCACGATTTCTGAAATTTTATTCATTTTGACCGTGTTGGTGCATTGTATTATGACAGGCGCTTTTCGTCAATCGCAAGTGTCATTCTCCTCATGTATCCCTGGAGCAATTCCACTGGCTGATGCTACCAGTATGTCTAGTCCAAATTTGTATTTATTTCCGCTGGAGAAATTAGCCTCAAATCGTGCAGCCATGATGACAAAGCATCACAACGGAACTCTGAATCTCTGGACATTGTGCTTTGGGGACGATTCTAAATTTGGTCATGTCATGAGCGTATCTCACGCCAAAAGAGCATCTGGGCATCGTTTCCAGGTTTGTAAACGAGCGTGTCACCGAAGATTTCATTTCAAAATGCTTGAAACCTAATAATAATGTTTTAAAGGTGAGAGAAATGGCCTGTCACCCAGTTCTTCCGCTGGCACTAACAGCGGCTAGTCATGCTTTCCATTCCGATGTGGAAGAAGACACAAAGCTACAAAACTATTGCTCCGAACTCATACTTTGGCGAGTTGATCCAATTGGGCCTTTGTGCAAATCTGGAGGTGTTGTGGAAGTAGCAAGAATTAATTCGACTGAATTGCATGCTTTTCACCATGTGGCTTGGGTTCCAGGGCTTTTGCCCAGCACTTCTCTCTTCTCAAACTCAGGTTGTTTTGTTGCATCGGACGGCACTAGTCTCAGAGTTTATCAAGCCGTACTTGATGCTAGCAATCTATTGGCGGAAATCTCGACTGCGTATCGCAAGCGAAAGGCTTCACTCAACGTAAGAAAACAAAGGCCGACCGGCAAGACTTTAAAGGAATTTAAAGACTTAGAAATATTTTTTTGTTTACCTTTTCAGGACTCAGTTGTCAGTCTTTCATCCTCAAGTTCCTTATCATCAATCCATGGGGCAGTTGAAAACGAAACTGGAGATCCAGACTTGTTTGCGATAGTTAGTCAGCAGTCAACCTCTCGGCCGGGATGTATCCTGCAGCTCGATAAAATTGACTGCCAAGTAAGCTCAATTTTTTTTTACATGTTAGTATTATAGACCAAGTTGGGTGGTTCTAATTTGTCTTGTATACTATAGTGCGACGGTGAAATCAACTTCGTTCAAGTTTTTCGTGATAATTTGGATCCAACACCAAGGGGTCATTTGGATTATAGAGAGTCCTTTCATTTGGTGCTCATTCAAAACAAGAATCAAGTCCACGTCTGGAGGATTGAAATTTCAACTCCTTGCCTTCATTTAGATGCCCACGACCATGGCCACGATACTGGTACCTTCGATATGGTTGACGCAGAGTCGCCTACTCGAATCATTGTAAATGATATAGCGGGAGTTGAAGTCACATCAACTTTAAACGGACCTCACATCAATGGATTTCCTTCTATCATTACGACTAGTGAGCCAACCAAATCTTCAGCGAAGAAATCATTCCTGAACATCAAAGTTGAGAAATTATTCAATCAAAGTATTTGGGAAGGAATTGACATACAGACTTTCTCTGCTTGTACTGGTCACTTTGTCTGTGGTAGTTCTTATGCCCTAATTTCAACCTCGAAAAACTGCGTCAAAGTATGGAAATTACAGCGAGACGGTGATGTGATTGAGTTTAACGAATGGAACAGTTTGAAAGCTGAGAACGAGTGCCTAGTACTTCATGCAAGTGCGGCCTACAGCGGAAGAATTGCAACGGTATATAAAATGGAGAAAGGTTTGCAGCAATCAGAAATAAAAGAAACTGAGAAGCGGCTACCGGATCATGATGAAAGGACAACATATGCCGTGACCGTCTACGAATGCGAATCTACCGGAGGTAGGATAACTGCAACAATTTGTATTAACTACGCCGCACTCCCAACAAAATTTCACTTTTGAGGTTACTTAATGTGGTTATGATTGCCTTGTTTCAGGTACTGAGTGGCTACTTGAAGACACGATTGAACTTAAGACAGACGACGATGTGGATGATGTCCACTTAGAATGGGTTCCAAAACACGATGCCCAGCATATTCTGGCACTCGCTATTTCAGATATGGTAATTGAAGATTTTACTCTTCATCCAGTAATACGTACTTAAGCACAAAAGAGTCACTTCAGAAGTTTGGTTTTTTCTCTTCAAAGGTCTGCCTGTTTGCCCATGTGAGCAGTGAGCCGTCAGTTACATTTGGAGCAAAGGCTCTACCGTCAACAACCTCCTGCAAATCACAGTTTTGGCTCCCGCTCCACGCATTCAAGTTGAGCTCTGCTGATGGGCTCCATCCTTTTCCTGTTAAATTTGGCTGGATTCACGCTGTTTGTATCGTAGCTATGCGAAACGAAATGCAAATTTATTCACAGTGGACTCTGGAAAACTTGACGGTAAATTATATTTGAAATTTGGCAAAGGGTAGTGAAATTTGTAACAACTTCCTTTTGTCGCGACCAGAGATGTGATTCTTGTCATTGTTTTATAGGATGCACTGATACCGACAACATTATTAGCGAAATCTGGCATTCAAGATGCGCCTAACAAACCTCACATTGAGTTGTCCTTATTGTCCGGCAGTGTTGGCCTGTTTCAGTATGCACGTCATTGTTTCCCAGTCCTTCCACAGTACCATCCGAAGCAGCTTATGGAAATGCTGAATTCAGGCAAAGTTCGATGGGTGAAAGCCATTCTTGGCCATCTAGTCAGGTAAAGAAAATTTATATGTGAACCTAACCTAAGTAAGTTTGAGGCACACCCTACGAAGCAATTGTAAGCCCACCGTCGCTTCGGTGCTCACATCAGTATTTGCTCTGTAGTTGTAAGACTGCCTTGATAGAGATTGTTTAATTTGGTTCTTCCCGTGTTAGGTGTATGCAAGGGAGTGTGACAACTCTTAAACGACAAAGCTCCCTTCCTCGTGATGAAGAAGGAAGAGGTAGAAGTTGGTCGCGCACCCGAGCACTTTCGGTGAGCTTCCCGGGTCCTACTCCACCAAGTCCTTTAGAACACCGAAATTCCATTGCAATGACTGCTGATGACATAAATCTTAACTATGCTGAGATCAAATCGATACCACCTGTTCCTTTGTGGATGCTCCTTCAGTGTGAAAAAGAACAAATCCCTCCCACAGATGACAAAAATGTAAGATTAGTAAGACGGGATTTTAGTTTAGTGCATTGTACAGCTGTGTACAATGCACTAAACAGTGCAGTGTCGTAACATAGAATATTTGAATGGGTCCTACAGAAAGATTACAACGAGCTTTTTAATGCGGAGCCCGTTGACGAACCCATGGACGAATCTGTTTTTGACGACTATTTGAATGACGATGAAAGTGCGGCGACAATTCGACAGCGAAGACGATCAGCCAGCGGTGACAATCAACCCTTATCCTTCGGAACCAGACAAGCACGAACACTTTGCCGTGTTTTAACACATGCCCAGTTGCCTGGCCTTACGGCTTTAGATCAAATGCATTTGCTTGCTGTTGCTGATACCGTGGCTTCAATAGGGACAAGGATGGATCACGGCTCGGATGTCATTCAAAAGACTATGCATGACGGTTCACCAGGTAGACTAATAAAATTAATTATATAAGCATTTGGAATGTACATAAAATTTAGCAAGTTCTAATTTTTGGCCTTTCCTGTGTGTGGATAGATTCGTTGGACGATTGCGGACTTCGATTTCTTCTTGTCGTCAAGCATTACAGCTATTTGCTGAGGTGTCTGCCTCCACCACAACGGATGGCCTTACAGAAACAAGGCATCGCAACTTCAGACATTATTTGGGCGTTTCACTCGGAATCTCAAGAGGATATTCTGAATCTCATTCCAGCTTACTCGAAAGGAGAGATCACATGGCCTCAAATGAGAGAATTAGGTTCGTAACTGGAGAATATTTTAGTTTTCTTCCGAAAGCTAACAGTCTCCAAACTAATCTTAGGTGTTGGATGGTGGCTGAGGAGTAACAAGACACTTCGAGTTAGCATGGAAAAGATGGGAAAATATGCCTTCCAAAAAGGAAATGATCCAATGGATGCAGCCATATTCTACTTAAGTATGAAGAAAAAAAGTCTTGTTTGGGGTCTGTACAGAGCAAAGAGGGATGAAAAGATGGCAGCCTTTTTCTCAAACGATTTTACTCAAGAAAGATGGCGAAAAGCAGCTTTAAAAAACGCTTACGCACTTTTGGGGAAGCAGAGGTTTGAACATGCTGCGGGATTCTTTCTACTCGCCGGAAGTTTAAAAGATGCTCTCGAAGTATGTTTGGCAAAACTTAAGGACATTCAGTTAGCCCTCGTTGTTGCGAGGTTATATGATGGGGGCGATTTAGAACCAACTCCACCGTCTGTGAAGGACCTTCTACAAGACGTAATTTCACATTTCAATATTGCAACATCAACTTTGTACCGAACCGATATGATAAGGTTTCAAAATTTTGTATTGTACAGGAGATTGTTAAGCCAAGGAGAGAGTCAGACGATGATCCTTTCCTTCGTTCAATGGCGCTCTGGATGCTTAAGGATTACCAAGCCAGTTTGGACACGATGTTGGGATCTAAATTCTCGTCAAGAGTTTTCAATTTCTATGTTTTTCTCAGAACACACTCTCTTCTCGTTCGACAAAATAAAGCAAAAGGAACTCTGGCTTTAAGTTGCAAGGAGAGGAATCTCTACTTTCAAACTGCACATGAACACTATGCCGGCGGATGTCCTATCCTTGCAATTCATGTACTTACACAATTGCCAAAATTAACTCGAACTCGAACTCAACCGACGAGCTTGCTTGGAAGTCCTGTTAAAACTCTATCTCCTGTAAATGGGGACAAACGAATTGAGTCTGGCCAGTTTGATACTAGTCATAATCACAATAGCTGGGCTAGTGGCCATTCGGTTGTCGATCACGCCGCTCCACTGAAAAGTAAACACTATTTCAATTCGTTGTCAACGGACATTAAATTAAGCAGAATTGTCTTAATTTTTCAGAACAAATGTCTTCAGATTTTGATTGGTCAGGGCCAGTCTCATCTCTCAAATCTCCAGGGAAGCGATTTGGAGAAGATGAGCTGACGTTGGATTGGGATGATGAAGAGGAAAACGAAAATTCAGATACTGCAGAAGAATCTAAACCTGCAATGGTGAACGACAAACGAAAAAGTCTTGCCAATGTTAATAAAACATTCTCAACCGAGGAAAGCGTTCCAGGAGAAGAAGTTGAGGATGAACAAGACAATTTGAACAACCCACACACAATGATCTCGGTAGAACTGAAATTAGCTTCTTGCTTGAAACTGATGTCTGAGGAGTTGGTTAGTATGGTGGGGCAAATTGAAGGGACAGAGCTCAGGCTTCACTTGTACGCTTGGCTTGAAAAGCAGGTAATTCTAACGTTAGGGTTCACACACGTCAATATCATCATGACCATTGTTGACAGCAACAATGATCAATATTTTATGGCGAGTGCGACATGATATTTTTTGACGTTACTTCAGGTACCTACTCTGAAGGACCTTTGCTGGTACAGGAGTGACGATGATGACTTAACACAAGATGAATGGATAATACGAGAGAGGTAACCAGTTTTTTTCATTATTTCCATTCACATTTGTTGCCTCTCTGCCTCAAGTTTGCTTTTCTAGTCAAAACCAAATGTTAATCTTATTTCAATTTCAGAAGTATGACACCACGCCTTGATCCCCACGGCAGTGGACTCACTGACATTCTTCTGTCTGAGAAGTTAGATTTGGAATGGAAAATGGGCGTTTTATCCAGGCGGAGTCGATGGCTTAGATCAAATCGCCACTTATTGGCTACACTTTTGGCTTTTGGAAGACTGCATGCACATTCCTTAGCCCCGGTTCACATTGAACTAGTATTTCTGCTTGACGAACTTCAAAAAGAAAAGTCAAGGTACGATTGGATTACCTCAACAATTGATGGCCTCATTTTTACGAGATTTAATTTTATGATATCTTTAGTGGTGGATCTGGTCCGTCTCTAATCTCGCCTTTGCCTCTCCTTCATTCCGAATTTCCATTACTGTCAGCCGTAACAAATCCAAACAAGGCAGCAGTGTCGTTCATTCAGTGCTCGGCCCGTGATATTCTGCAAACAGTGTCTGAGCTGATTGCCGTTCCAGTTCTCCAAGTTGAGTCATTGACCTCGGATACAACTAAACGGAAGCAATCTATTATTCCAGAAATGCTAGTCAAAGATACAGCAACAAATGGGATTGCAAGTGATATTGCTAACGAAGGAGAAGATGAGCCTTTAGACGACGGTCATGAATCTCCCGAATTGCACTCCACTGCAGAAGGTGAAGGCGATTCCTTCCTGATGTCGAAATTTAACAAAGAGAAGAAGAGAGAAAGTTGCTTTGCAATTGATCGACAGGAGTTGAGTGGTGTGGTTTGTGATTGGAGACTTGTCCTTGTCTTAAGAGACTCTGGAGTGGCCCTGTCTTCTTGCCTGTTTCAATCATTAAGTGATTCTGAGGGTAATGATACAACCAGGGCTGACGTTGGAGTTCAACTCTTGTACACACCGCGAAGAAGGCGTTGGAGTAGTGTTGGAATTGATGGACAGCCTGGAGAAGGAGTGATTTCCACCCCTGATAAATGGCCAGGTTTGTTCTCGTTCCCTGAGACTTTGTAGATTTTTGGTCGTAGCATAATTTAATTTGTAATTCTCTGTATTCTATTTTAATCTTTGTTTTACAATCAGGCGTTGCAATACTGAGGGGCATGCTGTCCAGGGAAGAAGATCCTGACAGCCCGAAATTGAAATTTTTACTCATTGAGTGCTACGGAGCCGTTTTTATTAGTTTGTTGGTTCATTCATTAGCCGTTTGTGATGCCAAAGCAATCTACAGAATGCTGGCCAAGAAAATGGATGCTCAATCGTTTGCTACGATATTTGGAGGCGGATGTAAGAGACAAATCAAAATGTCATCTCAACTCCAGGTATGATCGAGTGCCATCTTGATGTCCATAGAAAAGTTAGTTTAAAATTAATGTATAAATGTTGTTTAACGTAGCCACAGAGTCTTAGTATGTCTTCTGACAAAGACGGTGGTGACACATCACCTTCTTCTGTTTGGACAACACTAGCTAGTTTGAACAAGGCTAGAATGAAGTTCAACATGAAACTGCTGGGTCAGCAGTTCAATTTAACCAGTCCAAAGACACCAAGTGCGCCAGTATCAAAGGTAGAGCTTTGTCTTAGAATTTATATTTTAAATTCGATTAGCAAAAAAAATATTTAATATGAAACATTACAGGAAGAGCGACCAACTTACCGGGAAAAATTCGTCCCACCTGAAATGTCTATTTATTCGTACTTGATGTCACAGCCAAAGATGCGACTGGATGAGGTAGACGGTAAATTAATATTTTTGGATTCTGACGATGATGAGGAATTGGAAGAGACCCAGGAGTCAGAGGAAGACGAAGATGATTTTTGGGATACGAAGGTGAAAGCCCCAAAAGAGATTAATCAGGAAGATGAGCCTTTCTCCTACTCGTGGAGGCTTATGCGCCTGGCTGCCTTAAAACTTGCCAAAGCCGAGATACAGAGGGTCGTTTCCATTGCTGGCATCGAAATGACGGGTTCGAACCTTACTAATTATAGTGGCTATCAAATACTTGCTCCATCCAAGATTTCATCACTATTTTTCTCCAACAGAGTTGTCCCACATTAGCCCATACTTGGATGGCGTCATTCGAGTTTTGCACGTTTGGCAATCTCGTATTTTTAAAGAGCTCGAGAATGTTGCACCAGCACCCCACAACTTCCTCCAGAACTCCGCTGTTGAAAGTTTGGGTGGCCCTCCAATCCACAAGTATAGAGCCCTGTTGGATACCGCCAACACACCTTTTCCGTAAGTGCTTCTCCAATTTACAATTTACTTTTGCGTACCCCTTAACGCATGCTGTATTCCACCTCTGCCGTCAATTTGAATAAAATATTTGAACAAAGTCGAAGTTTGATGGTTCTGGTTACGTAGGCTGAAAAAAGCAACATTCGGCCTTAGACGATTGTGGAATTATTTGGTTCGCGAAGAATGTGTCCAGGATATGTTCATCCGATTCGTGTTTGGTAAGAAAAGAGCAGATGATGCTACGTCTCTGTGGGAATGCAGCCTGGACGGGAGAACCACCAAAGGCAGGGAAGACAAAGACCCTGAAAACGAATCTGAAGAAGATAGTCCACCCCTTGGTCCCGTCCGAATTGTCCACAAGGAGCATGAATCGATTTCTGCATTTTGTATTAACCAGGTAGCAAACAAAGACCGACTAATTGGTTTTCACAGTTAGTGATTGATTAAATTCTGTGAAAATAATAATATCACGTATTTACTTAGGCAAGTCCAGGGCTGTTGGCATTGTCGACACCGAAAGAAATCCAAGAACTGGACGTTGGAGTTCTACTGGATATGGATACTTGGAAGTTTGAAGATCAGTTTGAATTTGATCTCATCAATTTGTACAAGTAGGTTTATTTTCATAAAACAATAAAGAGTATCTTTGTTGATGAGTACATCATGTTTAATATGTGCGTTTTGCAGAGATCCTGAAACGTTGTCGAGTTCCTCCTACCTAGTTGTGCAGAGTCCATCGGACAGAGCGATGCTTTCTCAGCTGGAGAAACCCCAAAAAGGAAGTCATTCATTGGTAAGACAATTATTTGCAGTCGCAATGATCGGTATTCGTAAACGGTATTTCGTGAGCTCTATGCAAGATAATAACAATGTGGAGGGAAATGCATATAAATTGGTGTTATTTTATTCCTTCGCTGCCTTCCGATACGATTCAACGTAAAGATAAAGGGACTGAATTTCCCTGGATGTACTAACTTCTCTTTTGTTCAGTATGTCATGGACAGATCACGGCGTCTGCTGACTCCGGTGAGGTCTATTTCTCGTCTCAGAAATATGTTTTTACAACTTTGGCAAAATAATTTTTCATTTATTTTCAGCACATTGTTTTCACGTTAGGTTTTTTTGTTAACTATCATTTTTGTACTTTTGCTGGCTTTATTTGCATTGTGCTTTGTTTTTGACGACTGATTGATTGAGAAGAACAATGATTGCGATTTTCCAGACGAATATCGAATTTGTTAACCAGTGCATCTTAGGTTTATTTTGCTTGTTGCTAGAAAACGTGCAGAAGAAAGATGTTATATTTTATCTTTATGTCGAGTTTATTTATTTCGCCAGATACTCTTTTTTAAGTTATCGCTTGAAATGTGAGAAATTGCCATGTTTTCTAAACACTACTTATTTACAAAATCCGGCTACAGATTTTGAAGCACAGGGTCGATGGAGTTAGGAGAATGACATCTCACTCGACGCTCCCATTGTGTAAGTGAAACTGCACTAACTCATGTATCACATTATCAGCATAACGATTCCATTGATTTAATTGTTTCTAAAGATCTCTCTGGAAGCCAAGATGGGTCCGTTAGACTTTGGGAGTTTTCCCATGCCCAGCCTGTATCAGTTCCAAGGCCTTCGGGAACCTTTGCCAAAGTGACACGGATTCGATTTCACGGAAGCAAATTCGGTGTTTCAGACGGTTAGAAAACACAATACAAAACATTTGACTTCTTATTCATTTCATTAAAATGGTTTGTTTTGTTATCACAACTAAAAGTCCCTTTTCTACTTTTAAGGTGACGGAAGATTAAGCCTGTGGCAAATTGGAGCTAATGCGAGACCATTCTACGTAATGATACCATTTTTATTGATTAACATCATCGAACCGTAATGCCCGTAAATATTGAAATATAATTTTCTGAAATTTAGACTGTGCAATGCCACACGAAGCACACCGCAGACTTCGTATTTTTGGGAAGCTCGAGTTTAATTGCAAGTGCTGGAATGAGTGGAGAGTCAAAAAATGTTGCGATCTGGGATACACTCATGCCAATCAAGAAGGCACAAGTTTCAGCTTTCACGTGTCATGATCAGGTTTGCTGAACTTAAGTTTTTGGTAGCTACTTTTTCTTTGCAGATTATTGTTTATCGTGTGTAAAATTGAATTACAGTACGCTAGAAAGTGGCAAGCGTTTCTCATGTGAGCTAAATACTTAAATGTGTTGATATTTTGATTGGGCAGGGTTGCGTGGCTCTATTGTATGCAGAAGAGCATCAGAGTCTAATTTCTGCCGGGAAGAAGGGTGCTATTTGCATTTGGGACGTGAGACAGCGGGCTCTGCGTCATCGATTTCAAGGTGCCACTCGTGTAAACTATTCAAGTTTGAATGCATGGGTTTGTTTGTTTAAGCTCGGTTAGCAGTGCTAAATTGGGGTTGGTAGAAATTCGCATTGACTTGATGAATAGTCATAACTGAAAGGATGCCCATTATTAGTCTTTTCGTCTAATCCATTCTGTTTACTTCGTGCGTCATTCCTTGGTTTGTTTTGTGTACGATGTGCCTAAAGTTGTCTCCTCGTTTCTAATACTCCGACCTCGTCTCGAATGATCTCAGTCCGCACGTGCACAAAAAGAGTAACTGATCTCGCTTTACTGGCCATTGGTTTTATTAGATTAACTTACAATTGATTCAGCCGGGTTGGATCAATTGAACTTCCACGAGATAACCTTGACACAAAGACCATGTGCATTTCATTGGAATGGATGTTCAATCTACGAATGAATGAGTGCGGTTGCAACTGTTCAGATAATTGGCGCATGCTTTGTTAGAAATTCGGTGCCAGAACCTAGTTTGTTAATTATGTTAATTATTCTAAGCTCATGATGCCTTTAATGTTCTGACAGGTCATGAAAACGCAATTAAGTGCATGTGTTTGGACCCATCTGAGGAATTCTTCTGCTCTGGTTCTGCCGATGGAGACATTAAAGTTTGGGACTTTACTGGGAAATCCCGTGCAACTTTCCAAAGTGAACATTCCAGATCTGGTTTCTTTAAGAACATTCCAGGTCAAGGGGTTACGCAGTTGTCTTTAGATACATCGAGACGACTCTTCTCCTGCGGTGCTGACGGCTCCGTTAAAATTCGTGTCCTCCTCGATAAATTCGATTGAAGTTTTCGATAGTTTCAATCGACTAGTTATTTTTTAGATTGAGAACTAGTGAACTAGAAATTAGTTTGCTGAGTGGGGCCGGAGAACTATCTTTTACAGAAATGCCAGCTCCAGCTGAGGAGATTTTTATTTAATGTTCGAGTCATGAAGGGGGTAGTCCGGCATAGATTACTTATATTTATTTTCTGTGTTATAAATATGCATGTCACTTTACGTGTATAAAATCGTATCATTGCACATTTCAACATATCGTTTGTAGTTGACAGTAGTTTTGAGTAGATGGTCGTAGTTTTTGGTTGAATTTTTGACTTTCGCTCGATTTCGTTACACTAATAAATTCGCATTCGACTAGATCGAAATTCATATTGTCTTCTGATTTGTTTTATTTTTGTTTTGCACACGTATTCATATCTTAATGTCGAAGCTGAAAGCAACTGGAGCTGTGCGCTGTGAGAGGAAATTTTACATATTTACTTAGGAAGAGTTTTGAGCAGCAAGCCTTGCAAATTAAACTGGAAGAGCTTCTGGAATTGACACGTTTACTGAGTCAACAACGAAAGTTTTACTAGCTCAAAATCATCCTCCTGCACTGCATTCTTGCAAAATTGGTTGTGAAATTATTGGTTCCTTCTTGGAACCAATTCTGCTTGTAATTACTTAAATGTTCGCTTTTTCTTGTGAAACAAGCATGCCCAATGCTCGGAATTTCAGTAATGTCCACATTAAATGTTTGTTGCATGTTGCATTGTGTCTAGAGTCTAGAAAAAAGTGATGAGAAACCAGAAAACCATTGCACTCCAACCAATTTCGATGTCGTCTCAAACCTAAACATAATTCAAGCTATTAGAATAGTTCCAGTTGAGCAGAGATCTCTGGATTTCTACAAAATTATCAAAACTCATCCTGAATAGGGGAACTAATGACATGGTCGTATTCACGTTCAAAGTTTTACCTGAAAATTAGGAGTAGAACCTCGACTACCACCCAATCCCCTTAACTTTGTTATTAATTCGTTTCATTCTCCTTTAGAAAATCGCAAAATGAGGTTATTCCATAAATGGGAAACAAAATTCTAAATTTAGAAGCAGCCTAATTAAATTTAGAATTTTGAGCAAGTGCTAATAGGTCCTTAAATTGGCTGCACCCCTGCATTCAACTCTGCACGCAAGTTGTTCAAATATTAATTTGCGTTGTGACTCTTTTAATTTGACTGGATGCAAATAAGTGTCACTAATAACCACCAGCCACACCACAATTCTTCTTCGTGCGTCATAGCAAGATTACATAATTAAAATTAATCATTGTTAATTAGCATTTTGTCGTTTCCTTCGTGTCCAACTAACTCACTCTTTCCTATTTTGCACTCATCTTGCACTCACTCTGGCATTCTCTTCACATAAATGAATGAATGAATATTTCAAATGCCTTATTCCTTAAAAAGATTCAATAATACTTTCAACAATTACAATCAAAGTATACTCATTCTCTGTCTTGAATGTCTACAAATGCATTGTTGTGTCAGAATAGTCAGAACACCTGGCTGGCATAGATTTATGATATTCAAGTGTTAATCTTCGATTCACATTTTTAGAAACAATGAAATTCCGTCATTTCTGAAAGTATTAAAGGATCCAGTTCGTCGTTATAGATTTGTAAATACTGCAACTGCTGTGGGTGTCGCGAATGACTTATGCAAAGAAGGCCTCACAGGAGTTAGTTGGTTGATGTTTTCGTACCTGTGAAATCTCCTTAATTGAATTTATGTAATTGTGACTATATTTTAAGTGTATGTAATTACGCCTGATGAAAATTGGTTCGAGTGTGGGTGGGCGTGGGCGAAGAGTGATGCTCCCGACGACGTAAAAATATTGTTACTGCAAAATTGCATGTTTTGCAGTTGACAACATTTCTAATTTGATCTATTCTGTCTAGCGTGCTAATGGTCCACAGAAATTGTTTTCAATTCAATCAATGTGTGGAATTATTGTGTAGTTGGTAAAAAAAAAGTACTATTATTTGGTGAGATTCTTCACAAATCTTCAGCAAGGTTGAATTTACTAAATCAAATAAATATCTGGTTATTTGTTCGATCTGAGTTCATTTGTCTCTTTTTAATACGAAATGAATTGATAAGAGTAAAGGTGCTGCCTGGACTTTTGCATTTTAGTGACAGGCTTGTTGGAAAGATTTTTTTCGAATTTTTTTCCGATTTGCACTTTATAGCCCTGCTCGTGCTCGTTGTGGGTTCACATGTTCACAACAAGTAGCAAATTGCGGAATAACTAATTATTGTTTACAAAATGTTTACATACGTGCGTGTACTTACGTACAATGCTAATTAAAAGGGCTAGAACAAAGGTTTACTGATTACGTCCGTTCGCGTACGTCACAAAATTTAAGTGGAGAAACCAATAATAAAAAATGAGGACGACTGCTCGACGGTATCGGTTCTCAAAGGCCTCCACGTCAACAAACATAGTAGAAATTATCGGTTCATGTAGAACCAGAATTTTGCTCTGATTTCTGGTTTATATGTAAGTTGTCCCTTCGTGGTAATTCGACGATTCTTGCCCTATAGAAATGCGAAGCAATCCGCGTCTCTTCTTATTGCATATTAAACCAATTCGTACTGAGGGCGGGTAATAGCTGTTACGCTTTATTACGTTACGCGTTTGTTATATTACGTTACGTTACATTGCATTACGTTACGTTACATTATGTTAAGCTTTAGCACGGGAATGACTTTCTCACGATTTTCTAATTGAATCATGGAATTAAAACGGCTTAGTTTTGTGCCTAAGCCTGTGCTCGGGTCCCACTCCCACTAAGCATTACTTTGCTTGTTTTTGTAACTTCAACAAATGCTTGTTCTTTGCCTTGCAAACGATTTTTAGCACAATTCTTCTGATACAATTTCAGCATCCAAACAATTCGGGAAATTTTTGTTTCAATTTCTGTTTCCTTTTGTTGTCGTATTGACGTGGTTCACTGGCTCACTCACGCCTCTCTTTTTCCCGTATTCGAATAAATTCGATGCAATCTATCTACACTGGTTTATGCTTGACAACCTCATAATAATCATAAATAATGCAGCCGATGATAGTCATGATAGTGGCTGCTGTGAATTGAATCGAGTTGTGCGATTATAACTTATTTCATTTCCCTGCATCCGCCCGCAGGTTCACGCTACATGGCGTAATATAAAAATTATTAGTTTGTGCTGCTAGAAAAGAACTTGACAATTTGCCATTAATTGAAAATTTGCAAGGCTCTCTCCTCATTCTCCAACTCCAACCCATGAAAATGTGAAATTTTATAATGATTTTCAGAACTGGCTAAATGCTTAAAATGGAAGTTGCATCCCACGGAGCCCATCCACGTTCATCATGAATGTCGACGGTCGACATTAAAGCTTTTACTAACTGAACTGACTTGTACTGTGCTTGTGGTTGGACTTGATTCGTTTAATTGAGAAGAACGCATTACATTTCGCTTCGCTTTTATTTAGCTGCTTTGCGGAGCAAATGCTCACAAATTCATTGCCACATGTGCGTTTTGTATACTTAATGATGTTGGTGAACAAGTTTTGTGCATAAAAAAATTTCCACCCGTGTCTGACCCACGTATTATTTTTAGTTGGAGAAGAAGTGTGCCGAAGTATAGCTAGCAGCCAGCAGCTAGCCAGAGACGATGATGCAGTCAGTGCATGATTATACAATTTGCACGGCTGTTTCACATTAATTATTCCAATTGTTAGTGGCACTTTACGAGCAATTAGGCATGGCATTTAACCCTGGATGGAAAGATATTTTATTTTGCAGATTTCTTAACAAAATTTCAAAGTGGGGATCTAGTTTTCGAATGCTTTTCGAACCATTTGCAATGTTTTAGACAAAACTGCAGCCGCTGCTTGTACTTGAAGTATGCATGAGCTCCGGTTATTTCTGGAAACATTTCCTTCCGTAGCGCAAGGGGTTCGTTCGTTCCGGTTAATTTACAGTTTTTTGAGGTAGTTTGAGTAATTTCCGAGTGAGTTTGTTGGGATGAGTTATAAGCGGACTGCTACAACTAGGATGAGCGGAACGGGTATTAATTTTCCATGCAGATGGACGCTGAGCTGACTATTTGTTATAATGAATTGTGGTTAAGACCTTTTGGTCGTGACGTCAATGGAGCCAAGTCAATCGCTAAGGTTGTAACACTTTGTACACAAACCATAATACTACTCATGGCTCTACTACAAGACTCAAATGTGGACAACCATGCATTAAGACCAACCAGACTTTTACTTTTTTTGCATTCTATTCTATTGCATTGCAGCATTTTGGTATTATGGAACAACTGTGGAGGTTTTCTAGGATGAATTTATCTTTTGGTCCTTCATTCCTTTCGTAGGAGCCCAACAGATCGGTAGTCGGGATCACGTCACCGAAATTTAAGAGACTTGCAATACAACCTTCCGCAATATTGATCCTACCTTAATCTGTTAATCCTCCAAATGCAATTCCGTTTTATTGCCTAATTTTATTATTATTATTGGTGCAACAGCTGATTAGAACAGAATCTAATCAGGGATATCCTCCTCCTCCTGCAAATCGTCAACAAAACAAAATCAATAACAAACCAAAACGCATAGTCTTTACACACGAGAGTTAGGAAGTTAGGATACGACCGACTCCTTCTACCCGTTTTCTTGGCACAAGCCGGGGCCGGGAGTCATCGAATCGTTAAATTCTTCTGAAATCCCTGAAAATTCACAATATTTCTGTAATGCATGAAAATCGAACAGTGTAATCGAAAAATACACGAATTCTAATCGATACCTATCGTTCAAAGTGTGACGAATCTTCATAGTGAACTTGTGCATTGTGCATGTCCAACTTTCTGCAAATGGAGAGGGAGAGAATTGGCTACAGCAAGGAACTCACCCGGAGAAAGTCAAGTGTAAACGTTTCGTGACATTGTTGTGATTTGTGCAATGCCATCTGAGCATAAGTATTAAGGTTCCCTGCCATCTGAGAGTGTTAAGAATTTGAAATAAACTGAGTTAAGAAGCAAACTATAAACGGAATCAGCTGTGAGAATGGTCAAAGTTTTTCTCATAACTGCCAACGTGGGATCCGTTTTTGAGAACGTAATTAATTATGTGTTCATTTTTTGTCGAATTAAATTATTACGCGAATGATTCATGAGCATGCATGAGCACTAAAAATAGTAATTGCAATGTAAAGATCTCGTGATCATTTGTACAAGTCTGATATTATCGTGCGACCAGCGACAAGTCCTATTAGCTTTGGACAAATGAATTTAGCATTAATTAGTGGATGGGATTTCCACACGAATTTCTCTTCTGGAGATTCCCAACTTTTCTATTTATTTTGTGTCAGTCAAATTAAGACGAATTTGTCGAAACGCTTTATTACTCTGCACATATTATGCTGCACGCGTCTGCATGTTGACAAAGTGTCCGATCTTAATTGCGCTATGATCTAAGCGTAATGTTCTATACAGCAGAGATGTTCGAAACCCAAAGTGTTTTGAAATTTTGATGACTATTTGGATAGATATTTTGATAATGGCTTTTTTCTATTTGGTCAATCTGATCAATTTTACTGTTGTAAACACCTTTCCTTTTAAATAACAACTGAGATGGTACCATTTCCAATACATGATCATCTGAAAATCAAGGCTAATCTTAAATTGTTTTTTGAAATTTATAGTATTGTTTTTACATTTTTTGCATGTTTTCCCCATAAAATTTGCCTAAGAATCGGGAAATTGTCAGATTTGTTTGATTCTGCTCGTCTTTGAAATTATTTCTGGTTAGACTATATTGCTGTGAAATCCAACGAATCAAAACGATTTTGCAAGCTTCCTTGGCCCTGAATATTAAAAAACTGAATAATTGCAGGTCGAGTTGGGATTGGAAACATGGATGGCAGAAACCATATCGGTAAGAAATCCACACTAAGTTTTCCAGTGAACAAATTTAACGTTATTTAATTCTGGCTTTCCAGAGGGTGGTTGCTCACAATCCCGAATTTGTTGCAATTCACTTTCAAGAAACCGGTGGCAAGGACTACAAGAGCGGAAGTACTGTCATTGACGTTTTTTTCAGGTCAGTGGCTAATTTTTTAAAAGTGACTCAGAAATTTCATTTATCGCAATCGACGCATTTCGAATTAAAACAATCTGAGCTCTGATAGCTTATACAGGGTGAGTCAGAAAGAATAGAACACTTTTGAATCAATATAGCTGGCGAACGGTTTGACCGATTTTCTTGC
>JAQGCM010001000.1:0-18295 GCA_034699705.1 Hymenaphorura dentifera
GCTGCCCAGAGTCCGATCAGACAGACGACATTAGTCATTGCAAGTAGCGATCTCGCAACGCTGCGATCGCTAATAATGTAGTTATTCATAACTGTGTAACTTGAAATTCGTCAGCCGAACCCAGTCTCATCTCAATACTTTTAGGAGCTTGCAAAATGCAAAGGAAGCAAAGGCCCAAAGTAAAGAAACAGCGCACTGCACTATAGACCGCACTCAACAAATTAAAAATGCACAATGTTTCCAGAAATGAAATGAACAAAACAATAATTTATAAGAATATGCCTTGAACAACTTGGGGTTTATTCGTAGTCGATTTACCATTAAAATACACGAAAATTATAATCATAATTAGTTTGACAGATTTACGTTAGACCTATATTTGCAATGTATTTGTTAATGTTAAATTTTGCCAAGTAAAAAATCAATGCTAAGGACACAATCGGTACAAAATTCAGTTCCTTTTTTTGATAGCACCCGAGATTAGTTTTTTGCGTCTTACGCATACCTTACCCACCAAGAATTTAACAGCTTTTACAAAGGTGTAAATGATTACAAATAAAATGGCGGCATATGAAGCTATGACATCGATTGAGTGGTATTGTAGAAATGTGAGATCTCTGCCAGCAGAGCGCATATGCACAGCTCCTGCACGGAAGACAATAGCGTAGAAATAGACCATTTAAACAAAATTCAAAAAATCCGAAAAATCGTTTAATCAAATAAAAGGGTTGTTACCTTTGTGTCTCAAAATATATTCCGTATAAAAAGCAGCGCGATCTAGAGGTTTATCCGCTTGGTCACGGAATACAGATGATAATTGTTTTGCCCGTTCATGAAATCTGCAAAAATAAATATATTTGTAATTAAATCGAGTGCATGCATATTTTAGAAATGTATAAGAAAAACATAAAAAATACTACGTTTATGATTTATCTTACGAGCTATCCTTGAGTATCCGATTAATCTGTGCACTCAAACTTTCTTCAGACAAATCTGTAAATTCCAAGCGAAGTGCAAATCCTGCTTGCTCCGACTGCTGCATGTTCAAATTTTGATCTCCCAGCATTGGAATTCCAACCATTGGAACTCCATGATAAACTGCTTCAGTCGTGCCTCCAAATCCACCGTGAGTAATAAATAATCGAATTTTCTTATGTCCGAGAACATCCTGCTGTGGAAGCCTTAATGTAAAGATAGTATGATTTATTTTAATTATTGTATTTTATTGGTATAATTAATATTATACCATTTGCTAAGTTTCACATTCTTTGGCAAATCTGCCATCGTCTCTGTTTCCCATTTCCATAAAACTTTTTGTTTAAGTTTCGCAAATGTATTTATAAATATAAGGCGATATTTTTCAGGCATTGTGTGGGCTTGAAGGGCGGACCCCATGCTAAAGTAAATGAAGCCGTCAGCCCCAGTATTGTTTAGGAATTCGTCCAATTCCTGAAAGAAAAAATGGAAAGATTAATCAAGATCAAAAATTGGTTGTTAATTAAATAACAATTAATTAATTGGAGCTATATTTACCATTGGAAGGGGTTTGGCCGGACTGCAATGCATACCTCCGACATCAATGGTGTCCGGCAAGTAAGGTTTCGGCCGACTCAGAGCAAAGTGTGAATTAGACAAAATAAGGCTCACATTGTTGAGCATTTCGTTAACGCTCGGAATGCTTTGATCTCCAAGTTTGTCCCTATAAATTGCTTCCATTTTTGGTTTCCAATAGAATTCAAGAACTCCTGACAGAGCAACATTTGCTGCAAAATTCATCATCCTTTGAAGAAAAGTCATTCGGTCCGTTAGTGGTAGAAATGCGTTTGGAATAAAGGATGGTAGCCAAGGAAGTCCAGTGTGACCAGTATAAAATGGTGGTGCACCCGTTGGAGTGATGAGCATCAAGCTTGTATTAAAATGATGAATGAATCCCATTGCACAATCGTTGAAAACTGGCTGAAGAATTATTAGGTCAAACTTTTCTTTCATTAATTGTCGGACATGTGGCAAATTGTAGGTATCTTCACAGATAGACGCAAACATGTCGAGCAGCAAGAGTGGATTTCCAGCCTTTCCCAATTCTTTCATCTCAAATAGGTTGGGTAATATTTTGTGTGCATCTTCTTCAAAATCTTTAGTTAGGATTTCACGAACATTTTTCACTGGTTTTCCGGCCGGAATTGGCGTTAGAACAGTGACTTCGTGACCTCTTCTTGCTAATTCATGGAGAAGTGGTTGATACACAATTTTGTGACTTTTGGTAGAAACAAAGGCGACTGCAAGAATTTTATCCGAATGAATTAATTTCACATTAATTGTTAAGATCACAAAGAGAGCTGCGCAAAATACTAGTATTTTCATGATTGCAAAATGAGGATCAGGGTTCAATTAATTTCTAGTTCAAAATATTTCTTTTACTAGTCATTTAAAGACTAGGAAAGAGCTGGTGCCTTTGTACGTAAACGTATTTGAATGAAAAGCCGGTGCAGGTTTAGCTTATTGTGGTCACACTATCCGGCCTATCCTGGACGAGTGCAAAAAGAAAACAGAACACTTCAAATTAAAGCAAAAAACATTGCAAATATTTTCAATCAGGCTCTAGTTTGAAGGATACAAATCACGTTACATAATCGCTTCATTAAATAAGCTAATTGTGAAGTGAAATTATATTGTAGAATCCTTCACGTAATGATATTTTTGCTACTTCCATTGATCAATTTGACACGAGAAAATTTGTAATTTGTCATTCCGGGTTCACGAGCCACTTCAAAATATGTTATTTTGATTTCTCGAAAAGGTTCAATCACGAGGTGTGTCAATCCTTATTAGAATGAATGAATAAAGAAAGTGGTAGATGTCTACCAAATTTTGATTAGTTTTGTTTGCGAAAATGGGTTAGTTCGACTGGACAGACCCAGTAGTTCTAGGTTCAGACTCGATGCTGTCAAATGCGACCTCTTTTAATGACAAACTTGTTTACAAAATGCAAAATCTACAAAAACAGTGAAGTTTTGTTCGCAGAAAGAAGCTATCTATCATTCACTGCCAAAACGACATTTCGGAATATCGGAGTCATGTCGGGTTTGACTGTCATGTCATTTGTTTCGTTTGCAGACAACGGAAATCCCACGTTTTTAATAAGATCGAATGTAATCAAAGTGTCCAATATTGTATGAAATGCTTGAATAATTCAATTGAGCTTTTATTTTCGGCTGGACACTCGTCGCAAGCTCGACTCTCATTATAATTCAGATAATTTCGTCCTTTTGTATTTGCGCTACTCAAATGATTGATTCTTTTTTTTTGAGTGACAAATCCTATTCTATAATATTTGATCAGCAATCATATATTCAGCACAAGCAACATACCAAAGTTCGAATCGAAATTGTCAGCTTGTCGGTTGTGGCTTGAAACTGAAAGACTGCAAACCTGGGAATTCGAACATTTCCCATCCTCCTGCCAGCTCTAAAATGTCAGCAAAGCTATTTCTGAGTTTGGCTTCATATTTCCAAAAATGAATTCAGATGAGAAGCATAAAACAACGAGTCCTCTCAGTACAGTTCTTTTTTTAATTATTTTCCTTGATCGATCCGTTTTCGCAGAAAATATTAGTTGTTTCAATCATTTGGAATACTTATTTTCACCAACGTCATTTGCTAAACTCGATCTTGTTATCCTCATGAATGGCGGAGGCGGAAATTGCACTGGTTGGTATTAGAAATAATCTAATTATTTTAAAAAGTGATTACAAGTTTTGATTACAGAAATTGAGCAGCATTTCCAAGGTGGAATTCCATCACTGAATTTCAAAGGAATTTCTATAATATGGACCAGACATCGAAATGCAACTATATTGGCCAATTCGTCATTAAATACAGGCACTGGGCCCGTTGTGTTTGCATTTCTTGGCAGTAATGAAGTTCAAATTATTGCTGCTTTGAGAGAAGTGTGCTGATCTTTTGAATATTTTCTGTTCTCATCAACAAATTATCTGTTGTAATTCCAATTAATATTTTTCAGATCGCTGACTTTGAGCTTAGAAATAGAAGAGGAAAGCTTTGGAATCCAATTTTTGTGTTCCACAGCCAACTCCAATGGATTCAAGCCAATTCGACCTTCGTACCTCTTTTGATCAAGTTATCTCTTCAGAGCCATGTATATGTATTACATTCGCTAACAAATAGTTCGGGAGCACCTATTGTTGTCCAAGAAATCTACTCAATTCGTAATACCACCGTTAAGTCCGAAAAAATTGTTCAACGAAATGAAGTGTTAAATTACTGTGTTTTTAACACGTACCGCCGGTCTAACTTTCGACAAGGTCGAGTTATCGCAATTGCAATGGTAATTATGATCTGAATTCAAATCTCCTTGGAGTACTTTTGTTTTTATTCAAACCTTTCTTGTTGACAAGAAAAAGTTAACAAGAAATTTCTTAAATTTCCTTGATTAAGGACGAACCTGACTACCCATTGTCCACAAAATTCAAGCCAAATTCTTCGGAGTTAGTGAGTGGATTTGAGGTTGAAGTGTTTCGATATTTCAGAGATTCTCTAAATTTTTCGTAAGCCAATTTAAGTAATGAAATTGCCTGCCACCAGTACCTGAAATATTATTTTCAATAGAGTGCAAGTATTAAAAGGGATTGGATGGGTTCGCGATGGGCCGAATCAAACCCTTACTGGATATGCACTGCAATTGAACCAAGAGTTAGGGGATATTGCAATTGGTGCTGGTGAATTCTTAGAAAGTCGCGTAAAGGGACCAGATGGAATCACCTACATTCATCCAACATTTAGTGCACAGTAATTAAATTATTTAAAAATTATGTGCTTCAAAATGTTTAATTACATTTTTTTCAAATGTTATTTAAGTGTAATGGCATTCTTCAAGCAACCACCGCCTAGCTCAATTCGTAATGTCTTCACACAAGCATTCACAAAGGAAGTTTGGATGTGTTTGCTTATTGTTTGGATCATGATTTTAATTACATTGAATTTGATCGTTTTTCTTCGCCGTAAAATACGACTATCGAATGCGACTGATAATCTAATAGCAAAAGACTCGATGATTTGGGCAATCGGTGCGATTTGTCAACAAGGTATTTCTAACTAATAGGCTCAGCTTTTCTTTTTATTTTCAAAATATTTTTGTCCTAAAGGTTTAATTTTCGATTTCGATTTTTCGAAAATAGGGTATTATACTAGCCCTCGTTCATCATCTGTCAAAATTATCTTTATATGCGGGATATTAACTGGGCTCATTTCTTACGTCGCATATTCAGCCACTTTAGTCTCCATGCTTTCAGTAGAAGTAGTTCCAATCAAAGAATTTGCGGATCTGCTATCGGAAAAATTTTACTTGTCAAGCGACGAGAGGATTCCAACGGCAACTGTGTTTGTGAAAGTAATTTAGCGTGCATGATGTGATAGGTAAATTTTTATAAGTTTTATCAATGAACATTTGGATTAGGATCTGGAGAACAAGAATAGAATTCCTGATCTAAAAGGAGCCAGGAATATGGAAGTTGCTAAAGGTTTCGAAACAATTAGAAACTCGCGATTCGCACTAGTGACGATTGCTGACTCATTCTACCCTGTAATTCGTCGTTTAAATTATTCGGATCAATATATTTGCAGCCTTGTATCAAGGAAGGTCGTTACACCCAGACAGCTGAAAAGCAGTTGTTTTGTAAAACGAGGTTCACCGCTTCGGGAATTCTTCAATTACAAGTAATACAAATAAATTTTATGGGACTTATAGAATAATTGATGAGAAAGTGAAATAATAGTGTCGGATGTGAAATAGGTTGTTAGTCATGCAAGAACGTGGTGTCAAACGTCGTCTCTTACAACACTACACTTTAGGAACAACGCTCACCTGTCTAGAAGATGCATCTGGGTCGTTCCAATTAAGTTTTGGGCTAGTTGACATTTTCACACCTTTCTTTATATTACTGGTTGGAATTTCTTTAAGTTTTCCCATTGTTTTTGTGGAGAAATTTTGTTCAACTACGAATTTTGAAAATTTCACTAAAACGCATCAACTGAACGCATTTCCACGGAATCACACAACTCCGACAAATCTCTCAGAAATTCTAGAATAGTCTTGTTAATTTTTGTATTTCATTTTGCTTAGAGCTCACTGAGATAAATGTTGACAAGCTGAATTATTGGTCAATAAACAACGCGGTTTTAGTTCAGATCATTTATTAATTGAATAAAAAATTTAGTACCAATTTCTTTTCTTGATAAGTTATATTCATTAGTTTTTGAGCTCGATTGGTAAAACCACAACTGGAGAGGAGGTTTCTGGTGGATGTGTGTAAATTGACCACTTTCGATTTACAATGTCAAAAATTCCTAAACAAGAATTTCATAGCTAATTAAAATTGCTGCACTACATAGACATCCACAAAGTACTAAATTAATTACCAACTGCAACAGTAGCTGAGGCACCCAAATCTTTTTCAGACTCAACTCGGAAAATCGGATATTCTTCATTACTTGTATCACTCAGAATTTCTTTTACAAGTTTCATGTCAAATGGGGCCAAGTTAGAATATTGATCAACCGTCTCATGTCGTTTCACACTCCAAGTTAGGCGATGGTCTTCTTGAGGGACAGCTAAGCGAATGTACCTTAATTTTGTAGTTTAGATTTAAAGAAATTATCAAATTAGCACAGTACACCTTACAATTAAATTTATTCATGAAATCTACATAAATTACTTATTGCAATGTGTGTAGCTTTCTCCTAGCCCGACATTAAAGACGTCTAATTTTGACTCAGGATGATTGGGATTTGGTGCAACTTCTACATTTTGCAAAATCGGTGTAGCACCAGGCGGAGCGTAAATGAAATTTACGCTGAATCCGTCAGCAGTTCCGCTTCCGGCATCTTTGAGAATTTCGATTGCATGGTTCAGAGTTGTTGCACCCAAAAGAGCTCGCATTAAAAATAACGTTGCTAAAAATCGGTTAAAGAGAAAGTAGTTGCTTTTTGTATGTTGACAATAGTTAGGGATTCCAAAATGCTCAACCATTTAATTTCCAATCACTCACGCGTTTTGTCTGGACAAATTCGGGACGGTACTAAGCTGTCCATTGAATGAAATACGCCGTGCTCGTTGTATCCCATTGTATACCCGGGAAGACAACATGAGTAACACAAAGTGGAAAACTTTTCCAACTTTTCTCCAGCATCATTCAAAATTTCAGCGTTCAGGATAAATATGTTATTTTTTAGTCCTCGTCTGGCATCTTCAGTGTGGCCTAGTAGAACAGTCTCCTAAAGAATGATACAACTGTTCAGAATCACAGTAGTATAAAATATTTCCGCGAATCGAAAAAGGTCACAAAATCTGGACACAATGATAAATATTCCTGCCTTGTCTGGATAGCTCAAAATGCAAGTGCATCCAGTTTCAGATTTGTCAGCATGAAATTTTTCTTCCTTGGACGGAATGATGAGCATCTCAATGTGTAGAAGAAATAGCTAGAGAATTTCACCAGCCAATTTTACCAACTTTTCCACAGATAACTCAGTATAACTTCTAACTTGATCATCATGTGGTTACAAACCTTGTAGAACGGGATATCGCAGCCATCTGCAATTCCTTCCAATTCTTCAACATAGCCTTGAAATTTGGATTTGCATAGATTCAGAGTATCTTGGAATACT
Source organism: Hymenaphorura dentifera (assembly GCA_034699705.1). Taxonomy (NCBI): domain Eukaryota; kingdom Metazoa; phylum Arthropoda; class Collembola; order Poduromorpha; family Onychiuridae; genus Hymenaphorura; species Hymenaphorura dentifera. Next base: position 7,683 of record JAQGCM010001000.1, read on the forward strand.
TTTTCTCCTTGTGGAGTATTGTAGATTGGGATTAAAAGGTGTTCGAGGAAATCATATGTCTTGATTACTTCGTGAATAAAATTTTTGAACGTCCGACCCTTTGTGGCATTTTAGAACATTAATTTCAAAAAATCAACCTAAATATTTTACAAAACTTACAACAGCAAATCCGACTTCACGGTGGGTTCCACGGACATGAAGAACAGGCATTTGCTGCAACCTCAGATCTTTAATATTTTTAAAAACCATAATAAAAGACTAACTTCACTCACTACTCCAAGTCTGAATGTGTCTCAGTCAAATTGTAATAAATGCAATTTCAAGTGTTAATTTACTCTAAGAAAAACAGTTGAACGAATAAAAATAGAATTTATTGCTCTCAAGCACTGAGCAAAGCATTTATTTTGCGATAAGAAAACCACAAAGAGACCAAGACCTATGGATTCGTCTCGAGGTTAAGTCAAAATGCAATGCAACACTTAGTGTCTTAATTTTAACCTCACATTACTCTACTTCAGCATTATTTATGAGTAATTTATGAAAATCTTCGGCGCAAACACGAGTTGTTAATTTTGTAATATTTCTGAATGCACAAACTCAGTAGCTCAGGGCTTAAATAGATAAGTAAAATTCTGTGATTCTTATTCACTCTTTACCATAGCCATTTAACTTGTGTAGTTTTTGCTGCAGGCTTCAAACCAGTAATCAATAAATTTCTTCACAGGTCAAATTGGAATAGAATTTGTAGATAGAAATCTTTAATGAGATCTTTGGCTTCAAATGAAGGTCTCTGCAGACACAAAACTCTAATACCGATATGTTTACACAATTTAAGAGATTGAAAAATATTTGGCAGGCGAAACACAGGATTTTTTGAATTCATGCTGAATTAAATGCAACCACTGAAGAAATATGCAAAGTTGAGTTTTCCATAGTTCAAGCTCATCACTTGAAACAAAGTTTGTTTCTGCCTTTTGATGAACTGATTCTGAGATTGTGGAAGTTTCATGTGTAGTAGAGAATCCTTCATAAGAATAAAATAAGTAACCAGTTTGCTCTTTTGCAACAATTACAACTAAATCTGAAGAACTTCAACATTTGTAAATCGTTTACATTGAAGAATTGAAGTTAAGGATGTCGTTTATTCCATTCGTTCGAATAAATTCACTAGCAGTATATAATTTCTTAATAATTTTGATATTAATATTGCACTCGATGGAAAATGAAAATACAAATATTGAATTGGATTAAATCGAATTAGGTGTCGTAGCACATATTTCTTAATTTAAATTCTGATCATTGGCTTCAGTCAACTTGTGTAAACTAATGACAAGCTAAGTGTTTCTGGTAGCATTTTCTTCACACAATTTGTGTTCTTCCACCCAAATGATAGGTCAAAGATTGTTTCGTACCGTAGTTTCGCATGGTGTTCGACAAACAGACAAACATTGTCTGTATTTTCTTAAAACTGCATTTTAATCTAGTCAGTCATGTAAATATTTTCTTTTCGCTAATCTGATTGGCAAAACTACGACAGGAGCAGATGCTGCTGGAGGAGTCGTGTAGATTGACCATTCCTGCTGGGCTAGATCAAAGATTCCTAAAAAAATAAAAAGTCATGGGATTTGTATAGTTAAATACTTCCATAGAATGTGCACAGAGATTGAGTATATTGAGTATTCAAATACTGCAAATTTTGGAAAAGCTTTCAAATCTTAAGTAAGTACCAACTGCCACGGTATCCACTTCTCCAACTTCTGAATTCCAACCTCTGAATACCGGATAAGTTGGATGACCTTGATCGCTCAAACTTTCCTTCACAGTGTCAATTTTAAAAGGTTTTGGATATTTTGCAATCGCTTCCCAACGTTTCTCGCTTCCAACAACTTTGTCCATTTGTTGCTGAACGTCCATTCGAATGTACCTTGATTTAATTGATAACAAAATGATTCATTTGTAAGAAATATAACTCTGAAATTGCAAAGTATTCCAATTAACTGACTTGTTGCAGTGGACATAAGTTTCACCGCAACCAACTGTTTTGATATCAAGTCGGGATTCCAGAGCTTCACAATTCGGTGCAACCTCAACGTTTTGCAAAATTGGAATCTCAGAACCGAAAGGAGCAAATATAAAATTTACACTGAATCCATCTGCAGTCCCAGTTCCGGTGTCTTTGAGTATTTCGATTGCAGAATTCAATGACGTTGCCCCGAGTAAAGCTCGCATAAGGAAGGCAATTGCTGTCCGACGAAAGATTCCAGTTTATACTTTACAGAAAATATTATTTTTGTAATGGTGGTTTTCAGCTTACGTGTTTTCTTATTGGAAATTTTAGAGGGAACAAGGCTATTCATTGAATGAAATAGTCCATGTTCATTGTAGCCCATCGTAAAGCCGGGCAATGCGCACGAATAGCACAAAGTTGTGAATTTTTCCAATTTCTCCCCATTATGATTCAGAATTTCCGCATCTAAAATGAATACGTTATTTCGCAAAACTTTTCTGGCATCTTCTGTGTGACCCAGTAAGACTGTGTCCTAGTTTTAACAAACATTTTTCTTTCTTATATATGTAGTTTGTGAAAAAATTGAGATCAAATTTAAAATAATATACTTTGTCTGGATAGCTCAAAATGCAAGTACATCCAGTCTCCAACTTGCTCTCAAAAAATTCGTCTTCGTTCGATGGAACAATTTGTACCTCAATGTTCAAAAGAAAGAGCTGCCAAATGGACATTATGAATTATCCATATGTTCTGAAGTTCAGAATTCCTTGTTGCAAAATTTTGGGTTTCGTAGTTACTACCTTGTAAAATGGAATTTCACTACCGACTGCAATTCCTTCTAATTCTTCTACGTAGCCAGGGAATTTATTTTTGCAAAGGTCAAGGGCGCTTTTGTAGATATCTGCTCCTCTAGCTGTATTGTAATTTGGTATTAGCAGATCATCCAGGAAGTGGTATTGGTTGATTACATCGTTCATAAAATTCTTGAAAGTTCGTCCCTTTGAACACAAATAATTACAGAAATTATTTTATTTCTTACTAACAAGCTGTAAATTTGGTAAACTCTCTTTTCTTTTAATGAACTTACAATTGCAATGCCTACTTCGTGATGGGTACCACGCACAAAGAGAACCGGCATTTGTTGCCTTCGTGGATTTTCAGAACTCATATCGTCAACTTTTTAAAGGTTCTAAGAAAATATTTTGACAGGTTTGCGTTAATTGAAGACTTTAAATGCAAGTCCTTCCTATTTGCGTAAAATTGATCCAAAATTCGTGTTTCTTTGACCAGTATATGGGGATTGGAGATGTTTTATATCAATCAGCGTATCAGTTACAGAAGCTGCTCATTGCCTATTTATATGTAAATTTCCAAAACTTTTAAATAATTTGTCAAATATATATACGTTGGTATATTAGTATGTTATATTGATAGCCTTCAAAGGTCGGCATTTCGTTCAATGTCAAGTGTCAGACTGTGTTATGGAATCGATTGGCCCGGTTGTGAATTTGCAATATTACGATCTAAATTTTATTTTGCAGACACAAATTGCGTAATTTGAATAGACCGACTCTACATATGCATCGCGGACTACACTTTTTTTGTAATGTTATCAACTTGAACAATTTCTAAGAGTCGGTTGCGTCAGAATCACAATGCAAAGCTATCATATCAGATTGTTAGTGCTGACTTAAATTTTCAAAGCATTGCAGTTTTTCTTCAAGCAAATATCGCATTATTTAATTGATTTTTTTAAACATTATTTGGTATTCATATTCTTGTGGCTTCTCAAACAACAAATGCTTTGCCATTTTGACATCGATGCCTTTCTAAACTATCACAATAAATTCTCTACTTTTTAATAATTAATCCAAACATTCATTGTGAGCCCTCCCGGCTGAACTTTGAAAAATGAACGAAGAAATGTCAAACACGACCACAATATAAAAAAAGGGGCAGTCAATGTGGACGGTTCATTAATAAATTTCGGTGGTATCCATCAATCCATCTTTACAATTTTTGCACAGTTAGTTGGAGCTGAATATAAACTTTTGATGCCTTTTTAAGAATGGCACAATTCTTATAAGTTGTGGCAATGACTAGTTCTTGAATTTGGTTTCACAAGCACAATTTGACCGGCAGTGCAAAAGTCTGCCACAAAATGTCGACAGCACTATGGAAGCCAGTGAACTTAACCTGTTTCAAGTATTTTGTGATTTTTGTATTATTTTTCCTTCCAAGCTCTTGTGACAATAATTTGAATTGTTTCAATTCTAACATAGAACAATTATTAGCTGAGAGCGATAGCCTTGCGAATGTTGACATAATTATCTTAGGCCGAGGCAACAAATGGAAATTGCCAGGTTATTTTCATAAAAATTCTTACCTACTAGCTACATTTTACTGTAGTCGACGGTGTAAGCATTTAATTATGATTGTGAGCAGGTATGAGTGATACCAATATCAAAATGTCTAATCTTGCCAAAGCAAACGCTTTCTCAACATTATGGAACCCTAACATTTTGTATAAAAACGACGGACATATACTAGTGCTATTTCCATGTGCGAATGCGACTGAATTCATTGCTGAAACAACACAAGTAAGTTGCTCGTACACCATTCAAGTCAAAATTAGAGTTAATATAACAGTTTTGGAATGTGAAAAGTTAGCTTCGACTATTTCTTTTTCAACAGGTTGTAAATTTTTTCCAATTAATTGCAAGTTCACGGAGAACGAAAGGAAAGCTTTGGACCTCGATTTTTGTGTTTGAACATCCTCACAAGTTTCAAAACGAAATGCACACTGCGAATGATACGCTAATTACACCTTTGATTTCTAAATTGCAAATTGACAATTTTATTTACATACTTTACAACATTTTTAGCGCGCATAATACTCAAACAATGCTAATTCGGGAAATATATTCGATTCGTGGAAATTTGATTAATCAAATCGTGGCTTCCAGTGCTGATCACAATCCAATGCAGAATTTGATATTCAGTACAAGTCGACGTTCACATTTCCAAAGATCACCCGTCATAGCTATTGGAATTGTAAGTCTACTCAATTTAGCAAATTGGTTTATGCAAAATGACGAAAGAGTTTCTATATTTTGTACAGGATGACTTGGATTACCCTCTAGCTACAGAATTCAAGCCAAACACAACTGAATTAGTCGGCGGATTCGAGGTCGAAATTTATCAATATTTCAGGGATGCGCTAAATTTTACGTGAGTCCAACAATTTATCGTACTTCTCAAAACTTGACGATATCAAATTTATTTCTGAAATTTTGGCAGTGAATTAGCCATAAAGGGAACTGGATATGTTCGTGAAGGTCCAAACCAAACCCTGACTGGATATTCTACTCAACTGAACCAAGAGTTAGGGGATATTGCAATTGGTGCTGGTGAATTTTTGGAGTATCGGGTCAAAGGTCCCGATGGAATCACATATTTGCATCCAACATTTCATGCCCAGTACTAAAATTTTACTATTGAGTAGTACGAGCCACGAGCCTCTTTTGAAATTAGGGTTTTAGGGTTTTTTGTACTTTCTTTCTAGTGTGATAGCTTTCTTCAAACAACCGCCTGCAAGTTCTATTAGAAATATTTTTACGCAAACTTTTACATTAGCACTATGGATTAGCTCGCTGGCAATCTGGGGAGTGATTGTAATTTCGTTGAAAATAGCCGTAAAATTAGTCAGTCGTAACAATGGAGCAAGTAACGCTAACGATGAGCGAATTTCGAAAGATTCGGTCTTGTGGGCTGCAGGAGCCATTTGTCAACAAGGTACAAAAATAATTTAATTAACTGATCGTATCCAGCTGAACTAGCGTGACTTTACCTTTGACCTTGACAGGGTACTATTCAAGTCCTTACTCTACTCCAGTAAAAATTGTTTTTGTCTGTGGCATTTTCACTGGATTGATCTCATATGTTGCTTACTCTGCCGCCCTTGTCTCCATCCTGGCAGTAGAAGTTGTACCAATCCAACAGTTTAAGGACTTACTCACCGAGAAATTCTATATTGCAAGTGACAGCCACATTCCTACAGCTAAAGTCGTAGTAAAAGTAAGAAATAATTCTTGTCGTTCAAGGCTTTGTTTTGCCTAAAACTATCGTGGTTCTCGAATCAGGATTTGGAGGACACAAAGCAAATTCCAAAACTGGGGGAAGGAATTCGGAATGTCGAGATTGCTGAAAATTTGGAAAGACTATTCAAGAAACGTTTTGCTCTTGTGACAATCCCAGACTCATTTTACCCGGTGATACAACAAAACTACTCAAATAATTTCATTTGTAGTACGGTTGCAACAAAGGTGGTGAGTCCAAGGCCTTTGAAAAGCAGTTGTTTTGTCAAACGTGGTTCCGCACTTCGCGAATTCTTAAATTACAAGTGAGTTTATTTTTGTCAGCTTTTAATTTGTGTTGACAAATGACAAAATGCAAATAATATTTTTTGGCAATTTTGCAGACTTCTTCAAATGCAAGAACGTGGCATTAAGCATCGTTTGCTCAAAGAGTACATATACTGGACGTCTGTTCAGTGCTCTGGTTCTTCAGGCTCCGCACAACTCCAACTTGGTCTCCGAGACCTTTTTACAGCATTTGCAATTTTAGCTTCTGGATTTTTTATGTGTTTGTCGCTAGTTTTAATGGAAAAACTGCATTCTGCCAGAGGAAAAAAAAGCAAAGAAAATGACAAGAAATCAATATTCTTTTAATTTTGACAACTTTAGTGAGCATTGCGCATTCATTAAAACAATTATGTCTATTTGCACAGAAAGTTATTTGTGGATATAAAAAATCAAAATCCTCCAGACAATTCCAGTTCAAACTTGTGATAGTTCAATCTTATTTGTTTAAGCCCAGCACCAGGAAATCGGTACTTTCAACTTTCAGTACTCGCCATTTGGTTGCAATTCAAATATTTTGAAAACGCATTTTGAAGTGTGGCATATTGCCGTTATCCTTAACCATTTTCCGCTGTTAGAGTGACATTGAATATGTAGTGTGACAGCAGTGATCACGCTCTTATGACTCATGATAAGGTATGAAATAAGAACAATACATAGAGAGATGCCTGATCCCAGCAATCATTTTTCCCATGATGTAACACGGTTTGGACTTGAGTGATGACACCTAGTTTTTTGTTTAGCACAAAAAATAGTGACTAAAGTATTTCAACTGTACAAGAGCATACAATGGCCTTCGTAAACTAGCCATAATCAAGAGTTTTATTAATAATTCTTCACGCAAGCACCAAATGATGAAATTTTTTCAAACTTAGCGTGAAGTCCAGTCAAGAGAAGAGAGACATTAAAACAACGTAGAAATTCATAAATCACCAGTCATTAGGTATTAGCTGTGCAAAGCCTTGAAAAGTTTCACACATTTGCTTGAGTAGTTTAATTTTCTTTTAGTCAAAGTCAACAGAATTTTGTGCAAGTAAACCAAAGGCACTGCAGCAGCAATATGAATGCGTTTTGGTGGCTATTCACACTAGTTGGCCTAATTTATTGGACCCTTCCGACACAAGTTGATTCTGCAAAAATACTAGCCGTCGCATTCTTTTCGGGTAAAAGTCATAAAATTGTGTACGAGCCGCTTCTGTATGAACTCGCAAAGCGTGGGCATGAAGTAACGATTGTTACACCAGTTCCTGTTGATCCCAAGAAAAAGGGTGTGAAAAATGTTCGTGAAATCCTCACCATCGACTACTTGGAGATCATCAAGGATTCGCCAAATATGTTCGAATTGAAGGAGAAGAATGAAAATGTAAATTTCTTTGCATTTTTCGAGAAAATTGAAAAGCTCTGCCGCGACACTTACGATCTTCCTCAAATTAAGAGTTTGATGAATGAAAAGTTTGATCTAATCATCAGCCAACCGTTTTTTAATGAATGTGTTATGGGATTTGTTCATCATTTTAATACATCTTTAGCTTTAATCAGCCTCGGTCCTGCACCACCTCAAATTTCTTGGATCACTGGGACACCCTCTCCAATGTCATTCACTCCGCAATTTTTTCTTCCTTATTCACAAAAGATGACTTTTTATCAAAGAATGGTAAATGCAGCAATAACTCTGCTCGTCGATGGTCTTCATCAGTTTTACTTCAAGCCCAAAGCTACAGCACTCTACAGAGAGAAGTTAGGGGATCCTAATATACCTTCGGTCGACGAAGTTTTAATCAATGCTAGTCTTATTCTGAGCAATGGACATATTAGTCTCAATCCACCGAAACCGTTTCTACCTGACATTGTTGAAGTCGGTGGCATGCATTGTCGCCCAGCCCAGCCTTTGCCAAAAGTCAGACCAATGAAAAATTATTCAAATTATTAGTCTGTTGCAGGTTTGACTGATTTCTATAATTATTTGGCCTTGTAGGATTTGGAAGAATTCGTCAACAGTACGGGAAATGATGGTTTCATATATTTCAGCATGGGATCTGTGATTCAAGCACACACAATGCCAGAGAAAACCAGAAAAGTTCTGCTCAAAGTATTTTCCCAATTGAAGCAAAAGGTGCTCTGGAAATGGGAAACTGAGGACATGCCCGATTTGCCAAAAAATGTCAAGCTTGGGAAATGGTATACTATTAATTATACAAATTAAATAAAGTGAATGAAATAAAGTATAGCGTAGTTATATTCAAGGTTGCCACAACAGGATATTCTTGGACATTCAAAGATCAGACTTTTTATCACTCACGGAGGACTTGGCAGTACAACTGAAACGGTTTATCACGGTACTCCACTCTTAGGAATTCCAATGTTCGGAGATCAAAATATGAATATGCAAAAATCGGTGGACGCCGGATTTGCCCTCAACCTCGATTTCAATGATATAACTGAGGAAAGTCTGCTGGCTACGATAAATCGGTTGCTGAACGAACCTTCGTAAGCTATAAGCATAAATTAACGCATTCTTTTACATATTCGATTATTTAATATTTACATATTATTTTCATAACATATTCAATTTCTCATTAGATTCAACGAGAAAGCGAAATCTTTGTCAAAAATATTTCGTGACCAGCCTGACAAACCATTGGACCGAGGTGTATTTTGGGTGGAATACATTCTACGCCATGGTGGTTAGTAATTTATTTGAAGAAAGTCAGTCTCAATATTTGAATTCGGATTTTGGAATAGCTAATAGCTTTTTGTATTCGCAGGTGCCGTTCATTTGCGATCTGCAGCAAGAGACCTGAATTTTTTCCAGTATCATTCCTTTGATGTGATAGGTGCTTACGCTGCCATTATATTCCTGATTTTCTACATAGTTTTCGCCTTGTGTCGATGTGTACTGCGTAAGGTGTGTGGATCTTCCAGGAAGTCAACTTCAACAATTAGCTCAACTGATTCCAGAAAGAAGCGTAATTAACGATTGTCTTAGTATTTTACTGCGAATTACTGTTCTAAGTCATTCAAAGTGGGCTAAAATAATTTGTTGTGCAATAAAAGAAATTGGTTTCACAAATTGGTTTCTACAAATTTTGACACACTCTCATGTCAATAATGTTTTCCAAATCTTGCAGTTATGCATTTGATTTTTGTTTGATGTTTAACTGCATGGAAGCTTTAAAATTCTCACAAGCATCAGTAAGAAAAACAAATTACACCTTTCATCACTACACACAACAGTGCAGGCATTGTCTGTTGAGCACATCAAAACAAACACTCCAACTCTTTTTTAGTATATAATTATATTGTCCGATTGTTACATGACCAACAAAAGCGAAGGTCAGACTGACGTCTGACAAACAGCTCATACCTTCCAAAAATTTTATAAGCACTATTCAAAAATCATTTATTGAAAAAATCACACGCAATCAGTTGTCAGTTAGCCTTACGATAAGTGATGAAATTATTTGCGGTTTATCATAAGGTTTAGTAAAATGATGTACAACAAAAGCACTTTGGATTCAATGCAAAACAATCGTCTTAAACTCATCTGTCAGTTTGTCAAAGCCTCAAGATTTCCATCATGATTCGTGAATACTGAACTTGTGGGTTTATGTAAAGGTTATTTAAATTTACTGATCACTGAAAACATTTTATGGAAGTTAACACTGAAAATTCTTTCGCCAAACTAGAAACTATAAACGAAAACAAAATGTGGTTAAGATGCACAATATTTGTTCTAGCTTTTCGAACAAACACAAGTCAGTCGCGTTCAGTATCCAAGTAAATTTTGTCAGTCGCGTTCATGTCCGGGAAAAGTCACAAATTGGTTTGAGCCGCTACTATACGAGCTTGCAAAACGAGGGCATGATGTAGTCTACTTATAATTCATAACTAAAATTCTTGAAACTAAAAAAATCCTCTTACAAGTAACTACTGTGTCTCCCGTGGACTCGAAGAAACCCGTAAAAAATGTTCGTGAAATTGTAACAATCGACTACATGAAATTGATTTACGCAAGCCCGAACATGTCTGAAATGAAAGAGAAGAATGAAAACATAGATTGCTTTGCCATGTTTGATATGATTGAGACTTTGTGTCGGGACAGTTACGATCTTCCAGAAATTAAATCCTTAATGAATGAGCTCGATCTAATTATTAGCCAGACATTTTCTAATGAATGCGTCATG
>JAQGCM010001001.1:0-18287 GCA_034699705.1 Hymenaphorura dentifera
ATAGTGATGAGCAAAAATCAATTCAAGCAAGCTTTCTCGCTTCTTTAATTCGCAACCATAATAAATTTTGGTTAACTATTAGTAATTAATTTGTGAATGATGAAGTTTGAGAAATTCTAACGTATGGTTTGTTTTGCTAAAAACTCTCGAGTTTATGAATTGCCTTTCTCTGGGCCCCTTGAAAATTCGCGCCGTTCTAGTCACACTTTACAACTCGCTACGTTACGTGGAGGAGAATGTACAGGGTGTTCCAATTTTAGCAACAAAATTATTACAAACTACAAATGTCAAGGTCGGGCGGGGTGCATAGCTGCATAACCTTGTTTGTTGCAGTCTTCATATTTTGAGACTAATAATTCTCTAGTTGCAATTTGCAATACTGCTGCCTGCAGCTGCACTAAATGCCAGAGACACTCTGTAATCGATTGTACTCAGTATGTGTAATCGTAACAATCGTAATAAATTACATTGACTATCTTCAGCATTACAGGCTCGAGCAAAAGCTTGAAGGAAATGTGATCGTAACAATCGTAACCGATTACCGTCTTCGACCATCTTATATAACAGCATAAGATGCAGAGCCCGATGAGCTGTGAATGTATGAATACTTGGTTGAACTCAAATCATTACATTCACATTGCTACTTGCTACTGGTAAAGGAAGCATTCGAAAAGCGTGTATTGGGCGATCACACCCTTAAGGCATTAGTCTAGGCATTGGTATCGGTATTAAAAGTATTAATATATTAATTTCACAAATTTGGATTCAATTCGATGCATATAGGTAATGGTCATGGTCTACCTGACCTAAATTACAGATAAGGGTCTCCCAGGTTTCTCAATCCTGAAGCGTTGTAGTCAGTTGTTAGTGTGTCTGCGAGAACAGTGTCAATGTCCCCAAGATCAGATCAACCCATCAACCAGAACGAGAGCAGTAGTGGAACACCCTGGCAGCTGTGATTTGTTGGCCGTGAGACATGTGGTAGAGCCTTGAGATTTTGTGCTGGACGGTTGGGCTCTCGGATCGGATCTAGCCGTCTCGTCAAGCAGGCTGAACAGGTGAGCACAAGCACAACACAGCAAAATAGAAAACTCGAGACAGTCAGTCAGTCCACAGTTGACAGTCGACAGTCAACACTAGCTCCACAATCAAGCAACCAAAGACAAAAGTGAAACAGAGAAACTGACAAACAACCCAGCCAGACACAGATGACACAGAGTCAGTTTTCAGTTCAATTTTGGTTTAATTGAAAATTTTGCATCAAATCGGGCAAGTTCGGTAGTTCAGCAGGCAGGAGCAGGCAGGTTGGCCGCGTTTTTGGCCGCCCCTTTTGCCCCGGCAGTGAAATGTCGTGGTCCAGGAATTCGGAGAAAAGTACGAGCAGTAGTTGGGTCGATCATGATGAAGAGCCCACTCGTGGTCGTGGCGGGCAAGAGGAACTAACGGACGGAATGTCTCAGTTGGGGCTGGAGAATAATTCATCTGACCAATGGAATTCCAATTCCTCTACCGCATCTGTTGGACACGGAAGAGGAATGCCAAGGCAAAGGCAGGATCCTGGACAACCCGGCACCGCCGGAAGAATTTCAGACTTTTTTTCATTTGGGTCAGCCAACAGTGAAATGCCTTATGTACCTCCAATGCGTGATCGGAGGCCGGGTCTTCAGCGCGGACGAGGAATCGTTGCACCCACGCCCGGCTTGACGGTTTGTCTTGGTGTTGACCCAGAAAAAGTGTATGTTGGAGAGTACAAGACGGCATTGGATAAAAGAATTCAAGAGGTTTGTTTAAATTCACAAACATTGTTCAGGATTTGTCACTAATTAATAGGACGAAATAATGCTCATTCATTAGATTTCGGAACGACAAAATCTGCATGATGAATCATGTGGAAGTTCGCAAAGTGTTGTTAGTCGCTCCATGGGTGCGGAGTCTGGAAGGGACACTTCTTTGCTCGGAACTGTGATTGGCAGAGGTGCGATATTTGATCAAGACGACGACGTCTGGGACAAGTATGACATGAATATGTACAATTTTCCAGCCTCCTTCAATCTAGCCGTGTATAAGCACAAAGAAATGGTAACTAACTAGGATTATGCATCCTAACAAATACTTGTCTAATGTTGTCAAATGACTATTGTAACATCATTGATTTTCTTCTTCAGATCATGGCAACTCTTAAGTCACAACAAGTGATGATTGTAGAGGGGTTTACAGGGTGTGGGAAAACAACACAGGTACTCGAAGTTACACATATCTCTTCAGGATTTCATCTTAAGGACTGATTTCATTCGTGCTGCTCTGAACTTTTAGATTCCACAATTTATCCTAAACGATGCTGCCATCAACCACAAACGCTGCAACATAGTTGTGACCCAACCACGCCGAATTGCAGCATTATCTGTTGCTGAACGTGTTGCTAAAGAGAGGGGTTGGGAACTTGGCTCTCTAGTTGGATATCAGGTTAGGATCTTCACAACCTCAGTTGCACTATTGCAACAAACAAATTACACAAAATATATTGTAAGATGAACTGATACAGAATACTTAATGTACGTCCTGCTCTTTTAGGTTGGACTAAATCGCAGATGGTCGCCTGACACACGGCTAAATTATATGACTACTGGAATTTTGCTTCAGACTTTAATTAGTCGAAAGCGTCTTGACGAATACACTCACATTATTGTCGACGAAGTACATGAACGAGATTTGGAGACTGACTTGCTTTTACTTGTGATAAAAAAAATTATGGTGGACCAAGCTGACAAATTAACAAAGGTCATTCTCATGTCCGCCACATTGAATGCCACAAAATTTGCTGACTATTTTCCAAAGTGGAAGGAATCAGTTGGGGCTGGTATCGTTCGTGTTCCTCCCGATGCCATTTATCCTGTCACTGAGTACTACCTGGACACCATCCCTTTGTTTAGGGTAAGCGTCAATCAAATCTTTTGATAGTGTAGCAATTCTAAAATTACAATTTGTTGCACTTTATGAATATGATTAGACGGCTGCAATAAATCTGGACGGGTTCGATGAACCAAAGCTACACCAAGAATGCTATGATTACGCAATGCAAATTATATCCAGCCTGGACGCACTTGAAGAAGCAAATCGGAATCGTTCTGAGAACTTCCGTGGCGGACGTGGAGGTGTTCTGGTCTTCCTTCCGGGCATGATGGAGATTGATCATTTATTCAAAGTCTTGCGAGAATTTTCCCTCGAGCAATCTGGGTAAGTTACGGATTCTATTACTATTACTAAACAAACTTCTATAAAAACGAGAGATTATATCAGATTAGTGTATAGAGAATACGCAATTCCTGAAAATGTAATTATTTTAATTTTAGTGGAGTTGACGAGTACGACCAATTAAAATGGCTCCTACTGCCATTGCACTCTCTGATATCGGGTGAAGATCAACAAAAGGTATTTCAAAAACCAGACAGAGGCTACAGGAAAATCATTTTAGCGACCAATATTGCTGAGAGTTCTATTACTGTTTCTGACATTACTTATGGTGAGATTCTGAAGAATTTGAATGGACATGGGAAAATGTAATAATTCCCTAATTTTGTCTTGTTTAGTTATTGACTTTTGCCTGACCAAATCTCTGGGGTGTGATCCTGCGACAAATTACTCTTGCCTTAGGTTGGAATGGGCTAGCAAAAATCAGTGCACCCAAAGGAAAGGAAGAGTTGGAAGAGTGGGCGTAGGAGTCGTTTATCGAATGGTTCCAATAGAATTTTATGTGAGTAATAGTAGAGTTCGTCTCGGAATTGCGAAATGCCTTATATACTTCTTATTGTGACACTTGCATTGCAGCACGGCTTAAGGGAAGAAGCGTTGCCTGACATGGAGAAGGCTTGTTTGGAAAATGTCGTTCTAGACGTGAAGAACTTGAATCTCGGTAGTCCCAAATCAATTCTAGCCTTGAGTATTGACCCACCAAAACTGAATGGGATCAGGCGTGCTGTTGCTAACTTAAAAGAGGTATAAAGGGGATTCATTTTGCAACTCTAAGCTCCGAATAAGACAATAACTGACTGAAGCTGTTCATCGCTACTCTAGGTTGGAGCGCTATCAATTACTGTCGGTTCACACTATACCGCATTGGATGGCGATATGACCAAAATGGGACACATTATGGCGAAGTTACCTTTTGATATTAGACTATCGCGCCTTATTGTTTTGGGGCACGTGTTCGGTGTACTGGAAGAATCCGTCATAATCGGTTGGTTGAAGTTTTGTAGTATTAGTTTGGCTACATATAACTTCAATTGTAATTTTGATTAGCTGCGGGGCTAAGCGTGAAAAGTCCATTCAGTTACCCTTTTCATCGACGCCTGGAAGCATTCATGTCAAAGTTGTCCTGGGCTGGTGAAACTTATTCAGACTGTTTTGCAATTCTGTCGTTATATCGGGTATTTCCAATAATGATGTATTCGGATTTTGGGGTTAATCAAACTAATTACTGGTTGGTATGATTTAGACTTGGAGGCAAAAACACGAAGCGGCCACTTTTCGAACTCTCAGGGAAGAACGGATTTGGGCCAAATCGTATTTTATTCAAATTAATGTCATGAAGTGAGTTTTTTTTTCGATTCGGTGTACATCGCATATCATATTCCAAATGCCTATTCATATTGCTTAATATTTCTTTGATTGAAAACAGAGAAATGAACACCTTGATAATGGATATAACTAGAAGACTTCAGAATGTGAATATTGACTTGAAACAGACCCGACTAGTGTCTAACACCATTGATTCTGAACAAGGTCTACTATTGAAGGTAAAATATTTTGGTGGAACTGCAGTTTCGGAATTTCAGATTAGCACAAAATTGGGCTTTGTATATTTTGTTCTGTCTCTTAGGTGGTGATTGCTGGGGCATTTTATCCTAACTATTTTATAAGGCATCGTCCTGTGCAAAAGGATTACGAAAAGAACGTTTTGCGCGAATTAGCCGGCTACAATCCCTTGCTTAGTTTCGTGTTTAATGGCTTTCCAATGGATCAACCCGGCGAATTGTAAGTGCTTATAGTTTTGAATGATTATGTGATAATTGAACAGTTTGGTCTAACTCAATCATTTGGATGATGCTAGATACGCCGAATGCATAGCTCGATATTTCATGAGCAACGAGTGCATTCCACGTGTTCACTTTAGTTCCTCAAAAGTGATCGTGTTCAACGATCCTCAAAGTCCAAAAGTTGGCCTTGTGAGCCAAAACGTGTACAGGGGAATTAAGATGAGGCAAATAAGAGAGTCGGTAATTTTTGGTACACTAAGGTGAGTTCTGAACAAAAGTTAATAAAATATTATAAGATACTTGTAAATATGTTATAATTGTTATTTTGTACTTGGTTTTAGCTCTGTGGCTTCCAAAGAACTGATGAGAAATGAACTTGACAGATTAAGTAAGAGTAACCGTATAATGTGTCCAGAACAAGTACCTCTTCCACCAATCACAACCGAGACGATAGATGTTGTCATCACACATGTAATTTTTAAGATCTGTTCCAGTGAACTAGGGCACCTTTTTTGTTGAACGGTTTTAATAGGTGAATTTCTCGTTCTAGTTTGTAGACATTGAGACATTCTGGTGTGTTTACGAGAAAAAATATGCATATCTGAGTGAAATTGCACATCATCTAAAGTCTCAAGCGAATGCTTTACCCGTTATGAGTACTTATGACGTAGTTCGAGGTGCATTGTGCATTGCCGAGGACAACGGAGAGTTTTACCGTGCCAGAATCGAATTTTTTAATGGATCACTCGCTTTTGTAAGCAACAAAACCTTTTAGACCTTGGAAATGCGCTATCCGTAAGAGCTATTATTATTAATGGTATCATGTCAACTATTCTGTCTGGAACAGGTTTATTGTATTGACCACGGGAAAAGTTTATGGCGAAGACCAAATAATCTCTTGGGCTTCAATGATGAGCTATTGAGTATCGAATTGAACGTGTTGGAACAACAAGTGAGTTTTCTGCTCTCCAGAATTTTTTTATAGAACAATAATAAATTCTTGTTCATTTTAGGCAATTCAATGCCGCATATATGGCGTGAAACCCTTGGCGAGATATTCTAGTTTGTGGGGGCAGGATACCAAAATAATGTGCGAAGAGTTTATATCACTCTTCAATCAACAACTAACTGTGAAGGTATTGTTCTGTCTTATTCATTATACTTTTCATTCTTGCAGTAACATTTCATCAATAATATTACTCGAAGTAATTAATTTGGCGATTAATAAAATGTCGTCGTTCCTATTTAGATTTACTCAATCGTGGAAAGCGTAATATCATGTGATTTGATTGGTGATTTGGATGCTCCAACGCTAAGGGAGGCCTTACTGGAAGACGGGAAAGCAGCTATTATGGAAGAACCAAGAACTTCCCGGGTTGGTTATGAATTTTGATTCCAAACGTTACGTTGACAAGCGCTTTGCTTTGTTAAGTGCAGAGTTATTTTTTCAGTAAAAATTACCATTGTGGAATGCGTTTGTTGTTTGTAGGAGAACAACAATGCTAGGTATACGATCAAAAAGTACAAAGACAGTCGTGAGGAGAAAGCCAATAATGAGAGACAAATTAAGCGAGAAACCTTGACTCCGGTTCTTGCAACCCCAACAGTAGGCCAGTTGAATGAAGTAAGAATTTTTGGTCGCCATTGCTTGGTCGGATGGTCGGAACTATTTCTTCAATTAACTCGTCTAACAATTGACTTGACAAATATAGGTTATACTCCGAGGACCCTTTAGCCCACTGGAAATGAGTTTCACATCATTATGTAGGAGTGCACACATGAAGCAAGTTCAAGTTGAAGGAAATAGTGTCAATTCCGTTGCTCTCGATCAAGAACCAATGTCTGGAACCGCCAGACTGCTCATTGCCGCAGGCGTAGGTATTTCTCAACGATCCGGCAACGTAATGGCCAAGTATGTCAAATACGTTGCGTAATGCTTTTTTTGCCAACGCACTACTCTTTGAACTATGCTTAAGGGTTGTTTCCAAATTTCAGAGATGCTACGCTAATGCCTGCTATCCCGGGATTAGTCGGACTCTTGACCATGATATTTTGCCCGAAGCTTGAGCTCAGGTACAACCAGGCCTTAGTGCGGTACACTGGTTGTTTGAGTGGACTCGGTGTAGATCCACACACGAATGAACCAGTTTATGGTGATCATGATGTTGAGATTGTGTTTGACACCATGTTCGACAATGAAGATCTCAATCGGGTAAAAGAAGCTGAAGCAAAAAATTGAATCTGGGCAGCATCAAAAACAAATTTGACATCTTATTCATGTTCCTCACAGATTAATTCCATTCGGATGAGCATGAATCTTGTCCTGTGCAATGATTCAGCGTATGATATCCAGAATCTCAGAGCATCTGTTCGGAAGGAACTACAAGAGTAAGGAATCAAACAGTATAAATTCCAGGTGTACTCAAGCATGACTAGCAGGGTGATTAATTTATCGAAACGTTATTTAGCTTGCTAGAGCGCGAGCGTGAACCTGCAGAGGAAGAATACCCTTCGCATACTCATTGCTGGGGACTGCTCCCGCCCGAGCAGCAGACGAACAGACCAACCCGAGGATCGGACACTGAAGTATTTCCATCTCATCGTACTGTCGACCCCAACGAAGAGCTGGAAATGTTGGTTCCGGACCCAACAAACCACTACAATTCATGTAGTTCATACGATTGGAAAGAAGAGGAATGAATCCGGATTCATTTAGTATTGCGGCCTTAGTAATTATCTAATGTTTCGTCAGAGTTTATAGTCGACTTCTGCAGGACTCGGAAGAAATTGTTTAATTGGTTACCGTTGCGTTGTGAGTGTGGTGTGTGTGTGGAAATTGCGTTCCGTCTTCCATCACAAATTATACACCTCCAAATATGTTATATGTTACTTTTATTTACTTTGTTTCCAAATTCATTTCATCTACTGGTTTATATAAATAAATATGACGGTCAGATCATTATTGCTCATTCGTTGTTGGATGACCAGATTTTTTTAACTACCAGCCTCTATTGTTCATTGTCTAAGAATAGGGGCAGTGTTGCGTGTTTCTATAAATAGTCTGCACAAAAGAAAGGCAATTTTTATTTAAAATTCAGAGAATTTGGACGTTTGATTTTCGTCGTCGTCTTTAGTTTTGTTTGTTGGTTGAGCTGAGCTTCAGGGACTTGTCTCGTTGTTTCTCACAGCACAGCTGATTTTTGTCGAAAACTTTAGCAACTCAACCCAGCCAAAAGGTAAGGGATAAAACAAGCATAGAGTGTATTCTTTGCGAGAGTTCAGATTCAGAGTTCTCACTTCAAAACAGTTCACGAACAGCCAACAAACAAAAACCTCAAGTCTCATGCATGTCTAAAATTCCATACGACTGAAGTACATGTATGTGAGTCAAGTCACAAGTTTACAAATTGATTCAAGAAAAGAAAGTTTGCAAAATTCCTTCGTCAGCAGTTCCTAAGTCGTAGATTTGTAGAGCTTTCAACGTTCGTTGGCGATTCACGTCCTACAGCCTCTACTCCTTCTGCTAAGTTTGGTCAAAAGAAAAGCTGTAAGTTAAAAAATTAATTTTAATTAACTCACTGAGTGACTGATTATGCATGCATGCAGAAGTAAGGTTGTGGTGGAAGACGGTACTATGGTACCACAACCACAACATCCATCTTATGGTACCGTCACCGCCCTATTATATCGTCCTGTGGGCATGTGGTACCGTCCAATATGACATCCCAGGCCTGAACGAAATGTTCTGAAAACTAACCCTTCCGCAGTTTGCTATTTATGATGTGCTCAGCGCTTCAGTTGTCAGTCTTCTTGGCCTGGAAAATTGTCACAAATTCTAAATAATTCCAAGCAGTTGAACTATGATCAGGAGTCCGAAGGCCTATTCGCTGTGCTGTATCGAAAGACTCGTGTATCAATTATATGACGAGGAGTAGTCGTCCGTCAAAGTTTGGAGTCGAGACTGATGCTTTAATCTTTTTTAAACCTGAGAACGTCTTAAGTCTTAGTAATAATTATATTTGGGCGGGTCCGTATCATTTATGATAATGCGTACGCTTCACCCTTCACGTTCGACTTCTAAGAGTGGACTACGCCTGACAGCCCTGAGCAAACTAAAAAAAGTTTAAAAATTACAAAATCTTACGAAACACTACAAAATTCATTGAAGTCAGGGCGTATTTTGTAACTCATCGTAATTTAAGGAAACTATTACAACCGTACTTACATGTTGTTACAACATCCGAAAGCTACTGGATGGAATATTTTGAAATTCGAGATTGTTCAGGAATAACGTATGGAATCAGTGAT
Organism: Hymenaphorura dentifera; assembly: GCA_034699705.1. Classification (NCBI taxonomy): domain Eukaryota; kingdom Metazoa; phylum Arthropoda; class Collembola; order Poduromorpha; family Onychiuridae; genus Hymenaphorura; species Hymenaphorura dentifera. Next base: position 9,342 of record JAQGCM010001001.1, read on the forward strand.
CTCTTAAATAGCGTGAGTATCACAGTAGTTAGGTAACTGCAGTGCCATCTCTAAGAACTGTGCGCTAAATGTATTATTAGGTTGCATTTAATTAAATTCGCACTAATTCTGGATGCAGATTCTAATCAATGAATAACGAATCCATGTTTCCTAAAGTAGCTATGCGGCTGCTTTTTCTTAGTTTCTTCCATTTCTTCCGATTTGTCCAAATTTTGTTTTGTTTTGTCCACTTTCGTACCCCAGTTCCACTTTCGTCCAGGTGGCAGAATCCATAGCGGAACACTGACTAACAACAAGATTTATTGATTCACACGCACCGAGTTTTTGCTCGATTTCATTAATTAATTATCAGGTCACTACACGACTACACGTCATTCTGCAGCATGGTTCTTACTTGCTTACTGTTACTGTTGGTTTTAGACGGATTTGAGTGTCAGCCATGGACCAACCAGCCTCAAGCCCGCGACCTGGTCCAAGTGAAAGGAATAAACGGAGAAGGGAACCGGAAGTTATAATTCCGGATGAGAGTATTGGAGATAGTAACAGTCCTGACATAAGCCTTCTGGCAAACGGCGACAATGAGCAAAGTTCTGAGGAGCAGCCTCCTCCAAATTTCACTAGCTTTTTTAGTTTCACTAATCAACCACTTCCAAGAGTACGCCAGACTACCCCAAATGCAATGGGCGCTCCGTTGCCTAAAATTCCAAGACGGGCGCACTACAATTGCCACGACAAGGACCAGGAGACTGGTTATGCTGCTGAAATCAAGTCGGAGCCCATCCATGGACATGAGGTTGGAATTGAGATTTGCAATAGATTGCATTACAAGTTGTCTTTAAATGTTATGCTCTAAACCTAACCTGAACTTGTTTCATAGAACTCTTCCGACTCGGAGGAAGAAATGTTGCCAAAAGTGGAAGAATCTCAACGCTATTACAAACGAGAGAGAGTTTTCACCAAATACGACTTCGATTTTCGTAAATACCACGACGTGGAAAAACTAACCGCTTATGCTCACAGAGACAAAGTAAAGATCAATACAAATTCCAGCACCTTTTTCCGTATACATCCTAGCGAATTTACCATCTATTGCTACTAATGTATCTAGCTTCGCTTGATATGCGTTAGCCGACGTATAATTGTTTGCATTCAAAAATTACAGATTATCGATGCAATTACAACGAAAAGGGTCGTCGTGATTGAAGGATTCACTGGCTGTGGAAAAACTACTCAGGTTTACTTTAGTTTACGTTATTTCTTGTGTAGATTTATTTTAGTGAAAGTATCTGCAATTGTACAGGTGAAGGATATAATACATTTTACCTCCTTAGGTCCCTCAATTCATTTTAGACAAATACGCTAAAGCGAAACGGACTTGCAACATTGTAGTAACTCAACCTCGACGAATTGCAGCAATCTCGGTCGCCCGACGTGTATGTCTGGAAAGAGGATGGGACGTCGGAACCGTGGTTGGCTACCAGGTATTGAACTTGTGTAATATCGGTCTGATCCGCTCTGAATGTCTCATATTCTACGTGCGTCATTGTTGTATCTAGGTTGGGATGGAGGTCAGAAAGGACCGCTACGACACCATGGTCACATACATGACCACAGGAGTTCTTCTCCAGAAGTTGATAAGTTGCAAGAGCCTAAAAGAATGGTCACATATCGTTATTGATGAAGTTCACGAGCGAGGTACTTAGCCTTTGAATGAGTAGGCTAAGACTAACCGCGCAGGTTTGGGGATCAAAATTTATTTACATGTATGCCTAGATTTGGAAACGGATTTTCTGCTGCTCATCATAAAGAAAATTTTAACTGACGATAAGGAGGGAAAGGAAAAACACGTGAAGATTATTTTGATGTCAGCAACTTTGAACGCCGAGAAATTTTCTCAGTACTTTGTCACACAGAAGAGCGACAATGTGGAAGCTGAGGAGGCTCCCATCATACGTATTCCTCATCCAGCTAAACGTCGCTTTGTTGTTGAAGAATTTTTTCTGGATGATCTTGTCAAAACAGCTGTAATTCAAATTTTTCAATGGACGCCAGTGTGTCATATACAAAACTACTAAATGTATTAATGAATTGTTACATTTTAGGAAGAGTTGGACGAAATTTACGGACATCTAACTCAGGACAAAGCAACTGTTATCCCAGAAGTCTATGAAATTTGTGTTCAAACTATCGTGTCGTTTGATGCCGAAGAGCGAAAGAAGGCTCGTGCCAATAAAGATAGCGTATCAGTACGTTAATTTTTGAATTCTTTACTATTTTTTGTAGGCTAGTCGTAATCGTTAAATTACTGGTTTTCCAAATATTTCTATTTGGGAATGTAGCAACCTAGAGGATCGGTCCTTGTGTTTTTGCCTGGGCTCTTAGAAATAGAGACGGTTTTCAAATTACTCAACGAAGAAAACCGTCGAGGTTTAGTTGCTGGTGGGGATCCAGACCGCTACAAATGGACAATCGTGCCACTTCATTCGTCTATTACAAACGAGGAACAAACTAGAGTTTTTGAACCACCCCAACCTGGGAGACGGAAAATTATACTCTCTACAAATATTGCTGAAAGTTCAATCACAGTCCCAGATATATTCTACGGTGAGTACAGCTAACGAGTAGTTTTGTCGTGATGGAACTTGGAGTCAAAGTGCTGAATTATATTTTCTATAGTTATTGACTTTTGCTTGACCAAGTCTCTGAACGTGGATACAAGGACTAATTTTAGTTGTCTGCGGATGGTGTGGGCCTCAGTATCGCAGTGTATTCAAAGGAAGGGTCGAACTGGGAGAGTTGGTAACGGTATGTGCTTGAACAAATTTCGCGATCCAAATATTTCGGTTGAAACACTCTGTCGTCACACTCAAATATGCTCATGTTTTTAACAGGTAGCGTGTACCGTCTGGTTTCTAAAAAGTTTTATGCGGTAAGACTTTATGTGTATTCGATTGAACCTTCAAGTATTCCGGAATACTATTAACATAGCAATATTATTAATTATTGTAGGATTTTGCACAACATACTGAACCAGAAATGCTCAAATCCAGCCTTGAATCTGTTGTATTAAGAGTAAAGAAGTTGGATATGGGAACTCCAAAAGATGTGTTAGGAATGGCGATTGATCCCCCTTTACTCTCTGGAATTGAAAGAGCTGTTGTCAATCTGAAAGAGGTGTATTTTTTAATACTTACTCTGTGTACTAAATTGAGAACTGACTAAACGTGTTCACCCTAACAACTTTGTTTTCAGGTAGGAGCACTTACCTTATTGGTGACTAGGAATAATGCGACAGTTTACGATACTTGTGACGGGGATATAACTTTTATGGGAACCATCATGAGTTCGCTGCCTCTTCCCCTTCAATGCGCCCGTCTCATCATGCTTGGCCATGTCTTTGGGGTTATGAGGGAATGCATTATTATAGGTATTGAAATTTTCTCTTGATTAAGATTTGAATATAAATCTGGAGACCAACTTAACGTACTTTAATTTTCAGCGGCTGGTCTCAGCGTTAAGAGTCCGTTCAGTACTCCTTTCCAGAAACAGTTAGATTCGTACTTATCGAAGTTGACTTGGGCTGAGAAATCTCACTCGGATTGTTTTGCAATTCTGAACGTCTACAAGGTATTTTCATAATTCTTTAAATTTATGTACGTAAGCGCCTACGTGTTGGTTGGGGATATTTACATTATAGAATTGAAACATAGTGTATTGTGTGCACACTTTTAAAATGCTCTGAGTCAGAAAGAAAGTTCTTTTTTTAGTATTGGTGCAGGAAATATGCCGATGCCGAAAGCTCACAAGCTAATCTTTTTAATCAAAGAAGTTGGGGAAGGGGAGCCTACGTGCAAATTTCCGTCTTGAAGTGAGTCAAACTTTTTGTGCCTTCTTATTACGTTTTCATGCTCAATAATAATTTTTGTATGAAACGATAGCGAAATACGATCACTTGTAGACGAGTTGGAACAAAGAATAAAGAACGCGGGTGTTATTCCATGGACATTGAACACTGATGCTTGTGACGAGGAAGTGACTCATACCAAAGAACAGATGGTCATGATTAAAGTAAGTTCTCTAAGAAATTGAATTAGCAAAGCAACGGTTTCTAACGGCCAATCGAAATTGTATACTCTTCACATAAGCTACAATTGGATATTCTGAATAATCTGAACTCATTGCATTACTTTCTAGATGGCAATTGCAGGAGCTTTCTACCCCAATTATTTTCATCGGCATCGTCCAGACATGAAGACTTACGAAAGGGAGCGCTCCCGTGAGGTGAACGGAAATGACCTTTTTAGAACAGTTTTTTTCAAAGGTTTTCCTACCGGACATAACGGGAAATTGTACGTTACATCTTTGCTTGTGACAATTTATTTTGTTACTGCCTTCAGGTATGGGTATGATTAAAGCTTTCGTTTGGTTTTAGGTACGCAAAACACATTTCCGACCGACTAAGTACAGGCTTAGACATACCCAGAATTAAGTTTGAAGGTGCAAAGGTTCTAGTTGTGTTTGATAACAAGGGAGATAAAATTGGACCCATCAACAAAGGCGTTTACAGGGCCGTTAAAATGCGACAACTCAGAGAAAAACCTATTGAATTCGACATTCTTTGGTATGGAGTGTCATAATCTTATTTTTGTACTCCTGTGCGCACGTACTCTGGTCTGACATTTTTATGACTTTGAAGGAAGGAGCAGGAACTGGACTATTTGAGGAACCAAGAAGATTTCCTTAACTCCCGTCGGTTCACTCGTTGTCCAGAACAGATTGATCTCCCTGGAGTTGGAATCGCTAATGTCTATGTTCTAGTAACATACGTAAGTTTTATTATTTTGAGATCGTAGGTTCGTTATCATGATAACACTTGTATGCAAACTCATGCTACAACATGGTCAGCTAGAAATGCCTTGACATTTTCGCCTATCTGGAAAATGAAAAATTTACGTATCTTCGCCATTCTTATTATTTCTTATAAGTAATCTCTATTTCGACAAAATCAATGTCAAGTTTTTCGTGTTACAGGTTGAAAATCCAAGTCAATTCTGGGTTGTTTACGAGCAGCATAAGAAGGTGCTTGACTGGATAGGAGAGGCAATTAATACAAATATGTGCCACGTACATTTACATAGACGAGAGATAACCCCGGGTGCATTTTGCTTAGCCCCATTTCGGGATTCTTCTGCTCCTTCCAGCGCCTCATCTTATTACAGGGCTAAGATTATTTCAGTGAGCGCAGTTGGCGAAGCACTGGTAAGCTACATCAGATCCAAAGCTGGAGAGATTAACACATTCGTCAATACATAGAATTAAATGTTGAATTTGAAAAATGCAGGTTTACTTCGTGGACTACGGAAACTCGGACTGGGTGAGAGCTTCTCTGTTGCAGCCATTTAGCCCAGCTCATATGCAAGTTAGCCTTCACACCCAGCCCTGTTTGGTAAGTACTGCTCCGATACAACCAATTTTGAGACAGCAAGTCCAAGTCGGCTGCGTTCCTAATATTGAAATAACTAATATTCTGTTTTGACAGGCTGTGGAGTGCAGATTAAGTCAATTGAAGCCCGCCATTATGTACGGCTCGGTTTGGAATGCAGAAGCTATCAAAAAATTTCGCATATTCGTTAACAGTCACTTGATCAGAATTAATGTTAGGAAAGACATAATATATTTACATATACTCAGTTGAAACCCATGAACATAGAGTTGCATATCTGTTTTTGCTTTTTGCAGATTTATGCAGTAGTCAAGAGCATCATAATTGGCGAAGTAATTGGGGAAGACACAAACAACAGGACACTGAATGTGAACCATAGACTGATGCACGAGAAGTACGCAGACTGCGCACCAGAGAGTTACATTTGCGACGTAAGTTCCCGACAAACCCGGCCGGATAATTCAGTGTTTGATTTATTTTGTTATTTTTAGCTTAACCACAGAGCTCGACAACGTTATGTATTGATGCGCGAAGATGAACTCCAAATAAAGGCTCACAATCTGGAGCAGATCGCGGACCCTGTGGATCTGACGTTTATCGAACCTCCTTCTGACGCAAGGGTAACATTCTACTTACTTCCATTCAAATAAAATCGGTCTGTTTTTCCCTATCAGAATTCAAAATAGTTGGGACTATTTTCTGTTTCTAGACAAGAGTCGAACTAAAGGGGTCTTGGAGTCCTTTGGAACTCGAATTTCAATCATTATGTCACAGCAGCAATTCAAAACAAGTAATAATTGATGGAGGCAGTGTGAATTGCGTTGTGCTTGATCACGAGCCGACGGCACCCACTTCACGACTTCTAGTCGCCTCTCATGTAGCAATTCAAGATAGAAGCGGCCGTGTTGTTGCCAGGTAATTTTTTTTGCGTATTTTGCTTTAGTTTCTTAGCAGTAGCTACTGTGTTGTCTACATAGGATAAACTGCCCCTTAATTAGTGAGAATATTAATTACAGGGATACCACAATGATGCCAGCCATTCCGGGTCTTATGGCTTTAATGGCAATGCTCTTCACTTCAAAAATGGAGTTAAGAGTTGACAAGAAACAAGTTCGATACACGGGCGTCTTGTGTGGCCTTGGGATGGATCCAAATCAAACGGAGTCAGTTGCAATTTATCAGGATCATGACGTAGAAATCATTTTTGATACGGAGTTTGACGACGACGACATCTTTATGGTAATATTTTCTTATTATTATTCCGCTCAAAATGTCAATATTTAAGTTAATTTTCCTCTTTATCCATCCTTAGATGAACAAAGTTCGCTACTACATGAATTTGATTCTACGAGAGCCAGGCGGTCGTAACATGGCACCAACACATAAGGACATTGTTGATGAAATAATGAAGTGAGTGCTTTTTGTTTTTAGACTTCAGGTATGCAAATTCAGAGAACTTTCCAGAAAATATTTTTGTTTTCTGTGTACAGGCTATTGACGAAAAGTCGTAATCGAGTGGAAGAAGAGATTTGGCCGCAAGAATCCTATGTGTGGAATAGAATCTTGCCTATCTTCGTCAAACCTCCACCGCCCAACACGTTTCCTACTGAATCAAACGACATATTTTTGCCACACAATACCGTTACACTCATGGAGGATAAACCATCTGACGTCTCTTGGGGAGATTATGACGTTTAATATTCTTTGTGGATTGCCCAATATACTGTTGACTTCAAAATATTGTGTTCAACCAATCAGTGGACTTAATGAAAATCGAGGCACTTGTACTGTAACCGTCTTCCGTCACCAACTCATTCAAACAATACAGCCCTTGACCGCCCCTTTCCCAAAAGTGCTATCTGATCTGATCTGACCCTCTCAACAATGCCAAGTACAAATTACAAAAGTTTTGCAACTATTATGAGGGAGAACCACACAAATAAAAAACAATGTGATAGAAGATTAGTTTAATATTTTAAGTGCTTAGCTGTTTGTTTACTTAGCTCATGGATCACATTTAAAGTATTAAGCAAAAAATACTAGTGTGTAGTGTAGCTACATTTTGTATCCTATTTTCTAACAGTAATAAAACGCTGGAGTTGTAAGTTGTGCAACAATAGTACTGTTGTAATGAAACATAATGTTGCGTGTTACTGTGCTGCGCCGACGCTTTTTATAAAAAGCTGAAGCTTGATACTTGAATAAAATCCTTGATTTCGATAATTAATGGTATTAATGCATTGTATTCTCTACAGGAAGCGTAACAATTTATTGTGCTGCCTGCTTTTGCAATGCAAGCAGACACCAAATTGATGAGTTTGCAAAACCGTGTGAATCAAAAAGTTCCATAGTTTGTTGTATTCAGTTTTGAGTGTCAATGGTTAGAAAATTCCTCTATTTAATTTAGATCAGAATAGCCCTTTAGCACTTTAGCAGCAACAGCAATCGAATTGATTGATCTGTGGATTATCTTGTCGGGGTTACCCACTTCCGGTTCCGATTTCGTATCTAACATTGAGTTTTGGACTCGTTGTCGACATCAACGCGGGGAATGTTTGGTAACACGAAATGAATCTCTGTCAATTTGAAGTTTCAAGACAGAATTCTTGCAAAATAAAAGAAGTCGATCGAATCTGAATTTCTAAAAAGTTAACTTTCTCAAAAGTGTGTGCAAAGTGGTGGTGTTTCTTCCAAACAAGATTTTGGCAGTGATTTATGCCTTCTACCAACTTAAATCCGAAATCGACCTGGACCCGACCTGATTGAATTTACCGAGTTGACCTACTTACTAACACATTATTATATTGTAAGGATAAGGCAGTACAATTTTTGCAGTTTTTGCATTTGCAAAATTAAAAACTTTTATTCGAATTTTGATTTTATCACTCTGCATTGGTGGTTTAAAATTGTAGTGGTGCAAGTGCTGAGTTGATTCATTGATTGAACAGGATTCTCATTTCTCATCGTTCATCATGACTGACCACATAATTACCGATTGGATCGCGGAATGGAAAGGGCTTTTGGAAGCCGCCGAAGAGGGCAACAATCAACTGACAAATTTTGCAGAGTTATGCCTTGGGAATGAAGATTTATTCCAAGCAATTACACATGTCTTGGAAGAATGTGACAGATTTCGAGCGGTAAGAGCTTGCCGGCGCGGCCAGCCCATTCAATTCTTTCTATTGTGGGCTGGCTGACTCTGTATGCTTTGCCAGGCCCAACACAGTCAGCATGGAGCTCTGACGGAGGACGGCAGCGCATATGTTACGGCCCACTCGATTTATTCTCTAGTTTTAAAAAGTTGCCAACGCCACCGATTCCACTGAAAAAAAAATTCTAAAAGTGATCCCTGGGCACGCAAACAAGTGAATTTTGGAAAGGCAACTTTTTTTTTAAAAAAAATTGAAATTTTGAAATTTTTGAATTTGACTTCGACCCAGACTTGTTCGGAGGCTAAACCTTACGGACAACTCAAGCCAATGACCCAAGTAACCTGTGCACCA